>OOFB01016831.1:4155-24165 GCA_900323305.1 Trachyrincus murrayi | reverse complement strand
CACAGTGCAAGTCAGTGACGTTAATTCTGTGTGTGTGTGTGTGTGTGTGTGTGTGTGTCTGAGGTGTTGCCTACAGGTGTCTGGAAGATGCGAAACGGGGGGGGGCGGCGTTTCTTAGCCTATACCCGGGAATAATACCCTTCAATATTAACAAGCTGAGGGGTCGCTAAGGTGTGGAGGCTATGATGATATTTTAGACACATTACATTAGAAAGATGGTTTTTTTTTCTCTCACGCACATCATCTGCTAAAAAAAACCATGAATGTTCTTCATCGACGCAACGGTACATCAGAGATGGGCTGTACATCCCTTTATCACGTCACTATCAGACACAAGTTACATCAGACTGTACAATAGATCCCTTTATCACGTCACTATCAGACACAAGTTACATCAGAGATGGGCTGTACATCCCTTTATCACGTCACTATCAGACACAAGTTACATCAGAGATGGGCTGTACATCCCTTTATCACGTCACTATCAGACACAAGTTACATCAGACTGTACAATAGACCTTTATCACGTCACTATCAGACACAAGTTACATCAGAGATGGGCTGTACATCCCTTTATCACGTCACTATCAGACACAAGTTACATCAGAGATGGGCTGTACATCCCTTTATCACGTCACTATCAGACACAAGTGAACTGTTCCGTAAGACATCCTCAGATTAACCACTGGCCAGGGGGAGACCTGTAGCAGGAAACACTGTGCCGGTTTCATTAGCCAGTCATGGAAAAATCCCACAGAGCTGATGTAAGCTGCTCCAACCAAATGAAACTCCACATGCCCACAAGGAACACATTTAGTAAGATGGATGCCATGAGGTCGAGCAATGAATGAATGGTCGGTCTACAGGAGAACACACGTTGTTGGTATGTGAACATTTCTTCCTATTGAACGTGTGTCTGAATAGCAGGGTGATATAATCTGAATCTGATGCATGACGACGTTGGAATAACGAAATAACGTTAATAATACAAAATATGATGCAAAAATACTTCCATCCACCGTGGTCTAAACAACCTCAACTAACATGTTGACTTACAAGCAGGTCTACGGGGGACGTTGTAACAATACACACCGTACCGACACAAATAAAAACCCAGATTGGCTGAATGATGAGCGAGTGAATCTCCTCCACCGGAGAGGTAATAGGATGACGCACTGGCCTACTTGGTTCTCCCTGTATCCCACGGAAAAGCTTTTAAAAGGTCTCTAGGCATTATCATTATCCTTTACCACTGTCCACGCCACGCTATAGTCTCGGTGCTGCGCTACGTGCGTCTCTCCACACCACGCTATAGTCTCGGTGCTGCGCTACGTGCGTCTCTCCACACCACGCTATAGTCTCGGTGCTGCGCTACGTGCGTCTCTCCACACCACGCTATAGTCTCGGTGCTGCGCTACGTGCGTCTCTCCACACCACGCTATAGTCTCGGTGCTGCGCTACGTGCGTCTCTCCACACCACGCTATAGTCTCGGTGCTGCGCTACGTGCGTCTCTCCACACCACGCTATAGTCTCGGTGCTGCGCTACGTCCACACCACCACGCCTTCTTCTGCGCTACGTGCCGTCTCTCCACACCAAGCACGACACAGAGAGGATGTTTCGTCATCCTAGTGATGGCTGCTATTAAGGTGTCTGTGCGATACTGAAAGAAGGAGGAAGTGATGTATCGGAATGTGAGTCATAGATACCAGAGGCCCTGTCACTGAGCTCAGGCATGCTATCTGACACGTGCGTTATGTCTCTCTCTCTCTGTCTCACACACACACACACACACACACACACACACACACACACACACACACACACACACACACACACACACACAAAGAGTATGTTTGAGTGGGACACGTTACAAATGCTGAGAGGCAGTCTAAAATTTGTATATAATGTCTATCTAACTTTAAGAAAATAAACATTTATACTAACATTTCCACACCTTTCTTGTGAGACTCGCATGTACTGTCGCTTATCGACTTCACCTTTGTTGTGTTTTCTCCCTCTCTCCCCCTCTCCCTCTCTCCCTCTCTCCCCCTCCCTCCCTCAGATGACCACCAAGGACAAGCTCATCAGCCATGTGATGAAGGAGGAGCCGATTGGCTGTCAGAACAAAGTGACGGTGGTGGGCGTCGGCATGGTCGGCATGGCGGCGGCCATCAGCATCCTGCTCAAGGTGAGACCGAAGCATCCGTGAGGACCGGCCGGCACATGTTGGATGTCACCAGATGTATCGGATGAATCCGATGAAAATGAAAACCGCTATGCGTCATGGGATATAGAAATAAGTGTACATCAGTTGTACACTTATTTCACGGTGCATTATGGGTATTAAGTAGTGCACAACATCGGAAACCAGATTTGTACACTCAACAGTACAAAACGGTGACGCCCCAAATAGAGCACTATATATGGTGCTGAAGAATGTAGGCAGATCCGCATGAATGAAGCACAAAGCCAAAGATCCTGAACAGGATGACAAGACGAGGCGAACAGGAACAGCCCAACCCAGGGCCGTTCCTGTTCAACCTGAGTTCACCTGGGAGCAGCGAGTTCTCCTGCGAGCAGCGAGTTCTCCTGGGAGCAGCGAGTTCTCCTGGGAGCAGCGAGTTCTCCTGCGAGCAGCGAGTTCTCCTGGGAGCAGCGAGTTCTCCTGCGAGCAGCGAGTTCTCCTGCGAGCAGCGAGTTCTCCTGGGAGCAGCGAGTTCTCCTGCGAGTTCAGCGCTTGAGTTGGAATCAAAAAGCTGCCGGTACTCTAAAACAGCATCGGCATGGCGTTCATGAGTAAGGGCTGTTTTGCTAAGATAAATGACCAACCACGGTTATATTGATTATTATTGATTATTTCCAGACATATTTATCTCTCTACACAAAAAAACATTTGTAATTAAAATAATACTTATGCTCCAGTGGATTTTCATTTCCGTGACCGTCAGTCAGTCAGTAACGTTATCAGGATCAGTTTCGAAAGGCTTGACGACTTCCTTTTGTACATTCTTTTGACTTTTTTTTAGCGTTAGCGAATAATATTGGTGAGAGTCAGAGCGGGGACAGAGAGGACGTCTGCGTGACGTCAAATTATATGATATAATACGCTGGAATGTCACTAGTTTTTTATGAACTACTAATCGGATACCGTGGACGTCTGCTAAAACACACATACTATATGAAAAAACAACTACAGCGTGTGTACCTAGATTCACCGATAATAAGTTCTGGTAGCCCGTACCGTAACAGTACAGCCGGTGAGTACTGGCCCAATTCAAGCACTGCCTGAGAGAATACCTCTGATCTCTCAAACGTGGGCTCAGTTTTCAGAAAATAATGTATTCTTCCTGTGGGGCGTTTGAATGGAGAAGCAGCCATTAGACAACCATTGGAGAAGAGAAATTAGGACTCGCCAGTCATTAAACTGAAGGTTCCGGAAGGTCCCATATATCCGACTAGGCGGTAAATAATAGGGAAGTGACTGAAGAGCACACGAAAGGCATAACAGTTAACAATGAAATGAATCCGAACGCAAGCAAGTCTCTCATCATAGAATCATGCAAACGACTCATTCGGCGGGCGAATGTGTGTGTGTGAATGTGTGTGTGTGTAGGACCTGTGTGATGAGCTGGCCCTGGTGGATGTGGTGGAGGATAAGCTGAAGGGTGAGGCCATGGACCTGCAGCACGGGTCTCTCTTCCTCAAGACACACAAGATCGTCGCGGACAAAGGTCAGTTCAACCCACATAGACACTTACTCCATCACTGCTCTGGTGCTTCTCAATGGCATGGGCCTTATTCACCCAGCGGCCATCTTGGTTCCATCTTGGTGCTAAACGCTAGCTGGGTGGAGAAACTGAGAGTACTTAGCCTCAATGAGACTAGCCTGTATAAATTAAGGTCAAAATAATGAATGTCTCGTGTTTCTTCTAAATAACAAATTCCATGTGACAATACAAAGGAAATGCTGAGTACAGTACCGAAGGAAATTGTTTGTCACAATTTCTCTGCTCAAGAGGAAAAGTAACAATGGAAATATAATGGAAATAAAAGAGTAAAGCGTTCAGTACAGTATATATACACACAAATATATAGTATATATACACACAAAAAAGTACATACAAAAAATATTTGTAACTTAACGAGAGTGACTCCCTCCTCCTGGAACTTGAACTCGGTCCTTCCGTTGCTGACCGCGTGCTCTCCTCCCGCCTCTCCTCCAGACTACAGCGTGACGGCCAACTCCAAGGTGGTGGTGGTGACGGCAGGAGCACGCCAGCAGGAGGGAGAGAGCCGGCTCAACCTGGTGCAGCGCAACGTCAACATCTTCAAGTTCATCATCCCCAACATCGTCAAGTACAGCCCCAACTGTATTCTGCTGGTGGTCTCCAACCCAGGTGAGAGGGAGGGGAGACAGTGGGGGAGGGAGGGGGGAGAGACTGTATTCTGCTGGTGGTCTCCAACCCAGGTGAGAGGGAGGGTGGAGAGGGTGAGACAGGGAGAGGGAGAGCGGAGTGGTCAGAGCAGAGAGACAGACAGATGGATGGAGAGTGAGAGAGAGGGTGAGAGAGAGAAGGTGAGAGAGGGAGAGATGGCAGACAGTCAGAGTGACGTACTGGTGGTGGGAGCGAGAGAGAGAGAGAGAGAGGGAGAGGGAGAGGGAGGGAGTGGTAGAGAGAGATTAGAAGGAAAAACAGGCTCACATAAAATGCATAATTACATTTCCAGTGATGCATGGCTTACCTGCAGAAAGGTCATTTGATTTGAGGCCAGTCGTCCCTTTTATGATCCAAAACAAAGTCTGTAGATATCTAATATAGGGGATCTGCCTCGTAACAGTAGTCTGGTTCGGTCTGGTTCCTCCTCCTAGTGGACATCCTGACCTACGTGGCGTGGAAGCTGAGCGGGTTCCCTCGCCACCGCGTGATTGGCTCTGGCACGAACCTGGACTCCGCCCGCTTCCGCCACCTGATGGGAGAGAAGCTGAACCTGCACCCATCAAGCTGCCACGGCTGGATCGTCGGGGAGCACGGGGACTCCAGCGGTAGGCGACAAGGAACATTAATATCCTGTCCCTGAAAAGTTACAGAATAAACTCTTTTAGATATGAATGTAAATAGGATAGGAAGATAACCAAGATTTTATTCATACGTCGTATACGTAATTAAAAGGCTAATTGTGTGTGTGTGTGTGTGTGTGTGTGTGTGTGTCTGTGTGTGTGTGACCACCCCAGTGCCCGTGTGGAGTGGTGTGAACGTGGCAGGAGTCTCTCTGCAGGCTCTCAACCCCCAGATGGGAACTGAGAGCGACAGTGAGAACTGGAAACAGGTCCACAAGTTGGTGGTGGAGGGGTGAGTTTGTTCACGTTTGTATTGGCATGTTTGCTATAGAACAACGACAGTACATTATATCCTTGATACACGAAAATACTCCTAGTTTAGTTGAGTTTATTGTTTGCACACCAGAATAGTTCAAAAGAAGGAAGAAGGCATTGAAACACTGTTGCCCGTGAGACAGTTAACCCCAAGGGGCACATGCAGGTGTCTCTCCCGTACAAAACAACACGATTTTGACACTAAAACTAAAAACTCAACCAAAAAGACACACCAAACACAGAGACATAGCTTAGCGGTTAGCTTTCAGCGGTGGTTATGACAGAGCCATTACAGGCTTAATCAGAACAAGATAAAGATCAAATAAAAGGATTTTGTGAGTCCCTCCCCGTCTGGATGAGAGGCCTTCATGTGTCGCTATAGTCTGGTCGATGGCTTTACAAATATTTTAAAAGCTTTTTTCTCCCCTATTCATCTTACACACAAAGCCACCATTTCATACACAATCTTTGACAAAAATATTTTTCTATGAAACGTGAATGTTTGGTCAGTTTCATGCAAAACCTGTATTATGCAACCCTCCACATTCGATGGATTGTACAAAGCAAATCCACAGTTTAGCGTATCTGCGTTAGCGATAGGGCACTACAGGGTTAAACATTAAACACCATTGTTACAAGTGCAGGCAGGAATGAAAGAAAAAAAAGTAAACGGTGGGAAGATTGACCCGTAAGATTCATAAGTTGAGGAATTCAGTGGAGGAAGGGAAGCCGAAGCGCGTCCGTGGGCTTTGTGGTGAGACGCCATTGAAACGGCAAACACAAACAAAGTGCTTGAGGGGTTAATTTCATGGAGTCTATGCACCGTTTTCTACCAGGGTACCGAAAATTAGCTCAGTATCTACCGGCAGGATGGCTTACCCTAACCCTATATGGCAATACGATTATAGATTTATTATTATTTAGTATTAAACTGGTGTGTGTGTGTGTGTGTGTGCCTCAGTGCCTACGAGGTGATTAAACTGAAGGGCTACACATCCTGGGCTATCGGCATGTCTGTGGCCGACCTGGTGGAGAGCATCCAGAAGAACATGCATAAGGTCCACCCCGTGTCCACTCTGGTCCAGGTAATGACACGTAGACGCCGTCTGTAGCATTACTTGTCCCACGTCAATACAAAGCACTCCGGTTCCCAGGCCCGTCGTGTTCCTGGCCGGTGTTTACATCATACCCATGTGTTGACTCTGTCCCCCCCCCCCCGTGTCCCGAGCAGGGCATGCACGGCGTGAAGGACGAGGTCTTCCTCAGCGTGCCCTGCGTCCTCGGCAACAGCGGCCTGACGGACGTCATCCACATGACCCTGAAGCCCGACGAGGAGAAGCAGCTGGTGAAGAGCGCGGAGACCCTGTGGAGTGTCCAGAAGGAGCTAACCCTGTGAAGGGCCGCACACCTGTAACATGTACTTCATATGTAATATGCAGTGTAACATGTACTTCATATGTAATATGCAGTGTAACATGTACTCACTCACGCAGTGTTACAACCTCCTAACCATAACCCCGAACCACACGGCGTAGTTACATGCTGTTCCATAACGTTGTTACATGTTAGTTACATGCTGTTCCATAACGTTGTTACATGTTAGGTACATGCTGTTCCATAACGTTGTTACATGTTAGGTACATGCTGTTCCATAACGTTGTTACATGTTAGGTACATGCTGTTCCATAACGTTGTTACATGTTAGGTACATGCTGTTCCACTGCTTCTATTTTATCCATGACTGAATCCTCTCAGAAGGACCTCATAATCACGGCCTTACTGTGCAGTCCCGTGTCACTGGTAGAAAGGCCTTTGCATAATTGCAAATTGTGCATACGGTATGTTGTATGTTTGTGTGCGTGTGTTACCTGTGTGCCGCCGCTTAGCTACAACGCATACATGTTGTATGTTGTTCTACGCATCAAATATTTATCAAATATTTGTCGTTTTTTTGGCCAGTTAGGTGTTGTTTTGGTCTAGACTACCATTCCTCCCTCCGTCCTGTGATAACATACAGTACCACTCGTGACACCAACGTACCTTAAAGCTTCACACCAACGCTAAACAACCGGCCATTCACTCAACACACCGTGCACTTCACACATGGAAATCTGACTGCAAATGCACTGGAATAGAATTATACAAATAAATAAATATATATTGATATTTTAAGAGAATTTGAACAATGGACAGTTTATATTTAATATACTGGGTCTAACCCATACAGACACAACTGTGGTGCTTCAAACGTTTTAATGAATGAGTGTAACAGTAACTTATGTAACGTCAAAAAACGAATTGTGTTCTTTTTGAGTGTGCACCTTACGATGTATTTATATTTTATTTCAGATTTCTCTACCTGGCTCTAAGTATAAAAAAGGTATTATGAATGCAGAGGCATTAGAAGCCACGGTACTTTCCTTCACCCTTTCTAGAAGTTCTTGTTCCCCTGTCCAAGACACCAGGTGGAATGGCAGCTGGACTCTCATATTTAGTGTTTCCCACCAAAATAAATCTACCAGAAATCACGTGATGGTCTTTTGTCTTATTGTTTGTGTTGCATTATGGGTATTCTGTTTTTGGACCGACTGTTGCATTATGGGTATTCCCCCCCCCTCCCCTGTGTTTTCAATAGAGCCAACTCAGTGTTTTGTGTAAAGGCATGGTGTAGCAGGGCGTTATTCTCGTCCAAACTAGTCAGACGAGCCACCCACACATCCATTTGGTCAGCAAAACTCTTACTGGCCACATTTTAGAATACTTTGCTTTGGTTTGTTCAAGTATATTATGAACGACGACGACGCAGGACAGTTCCACACCACGTATCGGGTCATAAAGGAAGGGGCTCGCGACAGGGGAGCAGATATGGACTTATTTTCAGTGTGTGTGTGTATGTGTGTGTGTGTGTGTGTGTAAATTCCATCGTTATCCAGCAGGTTAAAATAAATAAATAAATGACCATGGAGATCGAATCAGACTTGTTTTAATTGAACTGATTTACATAAAATCTACAGATATATATAAAATGACAAAAAAAAAAACTGTTGTCTATGGTTGGAAACCAAACGAGAAGAAACCGAAACCTAGATTAACTATCATACAATTCAAAGTGCATTTAGTAAAAAGTAATTTAAAGAGGAGGTTTGACTACTATAGATATAAGTTAACTCAATTAGTACAATAGTTCTTATAGTTCTCCCAGCGTATTCTCACTCACGGAGAAACCTAGCAAGGTCAGAGTGGCCAGCAGAAGGAGGAAAACAGGAGTAGAAACGCCATACGGTCATAAGGTCTCATTTTCCGTTACCTTGAAAGCGTCAAGACAACCTGACAGAAAAGAGAATGGGAGTCGACTGGTAGGTAAACCATATAGCAGCCTACCAACAATGGAAACCCCCTTCACATGATCCTTCACAAACCCAGAGCACAAAAGGATGGAAGGAAGGAAATACACGAGACAGCAGACAGGATCACGAGAAACAAAACCATGGACCCAAAAGAAGTCACAAAATCCAACTCAGGGCCAAGGAGCTACAATAACTTCCTGCTTCCTCGAGGCATGTTCCTATTGGCTCAGCCCTCTGCCCTTCCTGTAAAGGTTGCCCTGGACATCTATACCGCACACTAACCTTCTCATCAAGGGGGCATAAGAAGCTCTTCCTCACACCACAACTATTTGTGCTTACTATACACGTCACTCCCCGTTGGCTGGTCCAGATCCTGCTTATTAATACCCCCGTGAAGACCCCGTCTCAGAACAACGTACAAGTGGAGACAAGCGTAGCTTTTTGTCGCAAATGTAGCCGTGCACCGTGGTTCACCCATGGCCTCTTGTGGGGGTTTACCGAGTGTTTATTAAAATTATTATTATTATTTATTAAAAATGGTAAACTTCATCCCACACTCTTGAGGGTTTTGGGAGGGAGGGGGGGGGCATTATCATGTCTCACAGCCGGATCCCGACTTCCTGTTTACTTATCTCAAATATTTATTTTATTTAACATGACGAAGATGTGTAGAAAAGTACATTATTACACTGCACTTTGGCTTGGGGGGGGGGAAACTGTACAGGCTGGATGGTTTGATTGGAGTGAGAAGAACAACTGCATGAGAGGAGCAGGGGGAGAGAGAGGAGCAGGGGGAGAGAGATGAGATGATGAGGAGAAGTACTGTATATTCATGGAGAGTGAGAGGAGCAGGGGGAGAGAGAGGAGCAGGGGGAGAGAGACGAGATGATGAGGAGAAGTACTGTATATTCATGGGGGAGTGATGGGAGCAGAGGGGGAGAGAGGAGAAGTACTGTATATTCATGGGGAGTGATGAGCGGGGGGAGAGAGACGGTCATCCAGGGTCCAGATCAGTAGAGCTCACTCAGGCCGGCCGTCTTGCGGGCTTTCTGCATGAGGGCTCGCAGCTGGAACTGCTTCCTGGAGAGGAGGCGCACATGCTGCGGGGGAGGAGTCAGTGAGGCGTACAGAAACACACCAGAGATCATTTGTTGGTAATTAGTGTGTGTGTGTGTGTGTGTGTGTGTGTGTTATCGGTTTCTGAAAGGATTGCAGCTTAAAAAATAGAAAAAATAAATAAATCTGTAAAAGAATTACAAAATCTGACTTTGCCGATCATTTGACTTATATATCTATATATATATATATAAACTGTATAATAAATAATGTAATAATGAATTAATAAATCATTTATTTATTGGCCTAACATCGTAGCAATCCACTCAAACAAAGACACATGATTTGATCGTTAACGTCCAAACAAATCATTTGTAGGGCGTTACGATCCCCAGACTTCCTCACCTTCAGGAAGACCTCCAGGTCGATGACCCCCCGGCGCAGCGCCTCTCCCAGGTAGAAGATGGTATCCTCGATGGCGTTCTCCTCGGCGTACAGGTTGAGGATCTGCTTGTAGAGCGGCGCCGTGGGCACGATGACGTCGTCGATGTCGTTGTTCTCCGACTGGTTCTCCATCTTCTCCAGCGCCTCGCTCAGCTCCTCGTCCTTCTTCTTCAGCAGATCGATGTTCCGGTCCACCTCGCTCTGCCGGGGGGGAATGAGAACACCGCCGTGGTTGGTTGGGAAATGGGACTTCATAGCGTTCTTAAGGCTTTGGGAGAGGGGCTGTTCTACCCTGCAGGACACCTGTCCCTCTGTTCCAGACACATGTTCTTAAGGCTTTGGGAGAGGGGCTGTTCTACCCTGCAGGACACCTGTCCCTCTGTTCCAGACACATGTTCTTAAGGCTTTGGGAGAGGGGCTGTTCTACCCTGCAGGACACCTGTCCCTCTGTTCCAGACACATGTTCTTAAGGCTTTGGGAGAGGGGCTGTTCTACCCTGCAGGACACCTGTCCCTCTGTTCCAGACACATGTTCTTAAGGCTTTGGGAGAGGGGCTGTTCTACCCTGCAGGACACCTGTCCCTCTGTTCCAGACACATGTTCTTAAGGCTTTGGGAGAGGGGCTGTTCTACCCTGCAGGACACCTGTCCCTCTGTTCCAGACACATGCTATGGACTGATCATATCAATAATCTGTCCCACCACCACAGCTTTACAATTCGATGGATTTTTCCTATTCCTACCTATTCTGTGTTCAAGGGTCAAGGGTCAAGGGTTCTCCCCGGTGGGTTTTGGGGTTTCAGTTTTTCCTTAATGTGGGTGTCTTATCATGTGGGGCCTGTGAAGCCCTTCGAGACTGTAACTGTGATAAAGGGCTGTATTAGTACGATCATGGGATTCATTTAGAATGATTATTTACGTATTCAGAGGGGGAAGAGGTGAGGGCAATGTCAGTTAGAGAGGCCCACTCTCTATCTAAATAATAAAAAAATAAATCCCATATTACACTAACAAAAACTACGCAAAAGGGGTGAGAGTCTTGGGTGGAACAGTCGCTCACCACTTCCTGGTCCAGCCGCGACACCATCTCCTCCAGCTTCTGGTGGCCCTTCTTCAGGTCCTCCTCGGTCCTCTTCAGGGCGTCCAGCTCCGCCTGGGCCCGGTCCATCTCCTCCTTCATCCTCCAGCGGAGCTTATCGCTCACCGCAGAGATCAGCGACGCACGGATGGTGTCCTCGCCGATGGTACCGTCTCTGCTGGGGCCTGCGGCGGAACGGGTGGAGATGACGAATGTGAAGGAAAACCAAACCCTAAAACTACTTCTTTGAGAGGAAAGGTGATGTTGTGGGGTTACACAGTAGGGCTATGGATTGATCCCAGTCCAAGTCCCGACTTAAATGCACACAAGTTTAAAAAAACGTAGGATAAGATAATAATAATAATATGGACAGACCATTTTTCTATAGTGGGCGGGGAACTAGCTCAAACAGGATGTTTGGTTTTCCTTCACAAGTAAAAAACAATGAAAACTAATTTGATAGTATACTAATAATAATAATAAGAATTCATTGAATTTCCATGGTGTATGGAGGACGTCATCAACTAGGGGTGTCCATCAAAGTGTGCAGGCAAGGCTTTCCTTTGAAGAACCTTTCATTTTAATGTGTAATAAATCAGATCATGTAAACACACAGAAGCTTCAAAGGCCATGTCCTGACAATGTAAACAGTCAGTCGCTTCCCATGTTCCTAAACATCAAAAAACCAGGAGAATGAGGAGTGTCTTTTCTATAAATATTTTAGACCTTCCAACCCAAGACACAACCAAATCTACACGGTCTGTGAATCGTAGGACAGAGTCTGCTGCAGTGAAAATATTTTGAAAAACCAATATATCCATGTGAAAAAGATGTTGCAAAATCCTTCAGATGTACTGCTACTGGTGTACTGCTGAAAAGCGGTTGGTGTATCGCAACCAATTGAAAATACAGCACGGCAAAAGTGTAGCGATGCAGATCTTCGCACACACGCAGAAGTGTGATTTGGCCTTGAGAATGAAGAAGTCCACCAGCATACATCAGACCCAGCTGTGTCATTATCACAGTCAATCAACAAGCAGTGAGGACTCTAAACTCTAACACTGAGGACTCTAAACAAGAGGAAGACTCGAAACTCTAACAGCGAGGATGCTAAACAAGAGGAGGACTCAAAACAAGTAAACCTAATCTTGTCCCCACCCCATATTCTTTACTATATACTGTATAGTTGACTATATACTGGAAGCAGCTCTGCATCAGACCAGATGTCCAGTCAGATAGGAGCCAGGTCTGGTCTGGTTGTTCTGGTCAGAGCCACTGTTCCCCATCCTAAATATAGTCCTGTACAGAGTGGAGGGTCTATCCCACTCAGGTCTCATCAACCCTTTGACCTTTAATGTGCCTTACTCTGGTTTCACAGACGACCTTTCAGAAGTTCAAAGGTGACAACGCTGACTAAAGGCCACCGTTAAACCTAAACCTGTGGTGTAATAATAATAAGGGGAGAGGAAGCAGGCCAAACATTGTCAAACCATATTCTTATGTTCTCACCACAAGAGGAAACAAAAACCCACATTGTTGAAGATTTCTGCAATAACCCCAACCTGTGCTAACTGACTAACTGGTAACACGCGTGCAGATTAAAACCAGAACTAAAGGGGGTGATAAGGCGTTGAACGAATACGTGTTGCGAAACCGGCAGTGCCTGTGAAGACCATTCAGTAAATCAGTTATCTCCGACTTGGGCAGACCTGATCGGATCAAGATGGGGTCAAATAAACGGCGGCATAAGGCCCATAGCCCAACACGCTGAACATACCAACAGTGGAGCCCGGAGTCTGAGAGGGGTAGTGTCCCTGCACGGCGGTGGCAGGGTAAGAGTTCCCCCCTGGGTACTGGTATCCAGGGTAACCACTGCAAATGAGCACATGGATATCCGATTACATTGTTAGACAGGAGGAGCTGTGGTCTGTTTTGTGCTTTGTACATGATGATAGATACTCCTGTGAGGGATCAGCCAAGGGCCGTGTTCGAATTGGTCCATTTGTGCCCTACAGAGTGCACTATTTAGGCCAGGGCGTCGGCATTTTGCAGTGTTACGTCACATGTTATGTGTACAAATCTGGCTCCTTGTGTAGTTGACTACTTAATACCCATAATGCACCGTAGAAGAAGTGTACAACTGATGCACACTTATTTCCACACTACATCCCATGATGCACAGCGGTTTTCATTTGTCATCGGATTCCTCCAATAGAGAAAGTCCGGCACATACAGAGTTATTTATGCAAATGAGCGGTCACGAGGTGACATCGAACACGCGGCGGCTTGTTTATGCGACCAACACGTCACACCGATAGATCTCTGGTGCATAATTAGTGTAAAAAGTAGTATACTATATAGGGATTAGGGAACGAGGGCACAAGTGAGCCAATTCAAACACGGACACTTTGTAAGCGATGGAATCATGTCACAACAGGTTTATTGGGCTGTGTGTGTGTGTGTGTGTGTGTGTGGAGGAAGACAGTTTACCCAGGGTTGGTGTTTGGTCCATAGGGGGAGACGGCAGGCAAACCAGGCATGTAGGAGGCTAAAGGACACAATGCAAAGCAGTCAAGCATGCAGTCAGAGATTAGAGTCAGTCAGAGATTAAACTGACGCAACAGCGCCATCTACAGACGACGCATATAAATGTATTATTTTCTACAGGTGAGAAAATGTATTTAAGGACGATTAACTGTAACAAATAAAGACAATTTGCTTGGGAGGAAATAGCTTGCAGTTATGTCCACCTGAAAATAAGAGAACTTCTGAAATGTTCCCTATTGCAGTACACACCCTGTATTCTTCCTGTTGCGTAAACCATAAAAGGATGTGGTGAGACACCTGACTAACTGATCACATATTTCAGTTAGATCGGTCAGAGAATAGTCTGTCAAAAAGGTGAAAATGTTCAGATCACTTGCAAGGAACTTGGATGTAACACTAACTATACAGCGTTGAAAGTTTACATTTGTAAAACAACTTTAACGCCGGGTCAAAGTTGAAATAACTAACTCCAAACAATCTCAAGTGAACACGCCTTAACAAGCCAGCGTGGGGGCGTGCCCAGCCAGCGTGGGGGTGTGCCCAGCCAGCATGGGCGTGCCCAGCCAGCAGCACGGGGTCAGTCATGGCACGTTTTTACATGTTTAAAACAACATCAACCAACAGTTGATGTCAGCAGTTTTGACAGTAAAAGTCCCAACAAACAGTGCTCACGGTTAGGGGGGCCAGCCGCCTGGAAGGCCTGGTGAGGAGCCTGTGTGGTGGGTCTGGAGAAGACGGGAGGCTCATCTCCGAACACCACGATCATCACCTGGATGAGGCCGTACAGGTCTGACTGGGGCTGGGGCACAGTGCACGGGGACAGCATGAGGACCAAAATCAAAACATGGAACAGTTCCCCAATACACCAAGAAGCATTTAGATCAAATATACAAATATACAGTGCATGGACACGACTAACTTGGCTAAAAATGGTAGTTATATTAAGTCAATATGATAACTTTAATCCCCAAAGGAAAATTCTAGACTGGACAAATAAAAGGTGCAAATAAAAGTATACAAAAAGAGTAAGAATATATATATATATATATATATATATATATACTATATATCTCTATATATACTGTATATCTCTATATATATATATATATACTGTATATAGTTATATATTTATATACAGTCAATAGAATAAACTATTGTAATAACAAAACATGAACAGTTCAATAAGGTAATGCCAGTGATATTGCAAAACACGCTCCCAAAACAAACACCAAAAGTTAGTAACAAAGTAGACTCACGTGTTTCCACTCGTGTAGATATGGCAGGTAGATCTTGCCATTGGCGTCAATGTGTTTGCCAGTTTTGATCATCATGGCGCTCGTGGGCTTGACAAAACATATGGGAGGATTGTAGGGGTACGAGTCCAGCAGCCACAGACACACAGGGATGTTGTACACGTTTCCTAAAAGAGGAAACCGTGTTTAATGTGTTTAACGTGTTACACATGTATCAACGCATGTCATTGAATTAAACACTAAATAGAAATACATATTATATACATTTACACATTCAATAATACTACAACATTGTATTTAAAAAAAAACATTTCCATGTGTTTACCAGTAGGTTTGTGAAAGTAAACAACATACTATTTTATATACTGTCCCTAAACATCTTTATAACAGTCTGCTGTTGTTTTATGATAAATACATCAAAGCTCAGCACCTCTGTAACTGACGGGAAGCGTTCCGGTCAAGCTCATCAGTTCTCTTGTGGAGCCATCATTGAACACTGGCAGACGGAAAATAAACACAATCAGTTACCGACAGGACAGGACAGTCTGAATGTAACAACACAGTATATCAACCAATGAACCGGATGATTCGTTTTTTATTGTATTATTATTGTTTTTGTATTTATTTACACAGATTATATAACAAACAGATTGTATTTAAAGAAGGAAAATACATGTGACGGTGCGGTAGAAGCCCATTTAAAACCACACCCTAAAACAAACGACTCTCCATATTATAAAGTACTGTTATGGACTAACCATTTACACATCCATGTAACGAAATTCTATATAACCTGACACCAAAAGTGGCATGAAAATATCAGACCAAAAACATTACCATTACCTAATACGCCACTGAATCAAACAAACATATCATTGGTACAACTTTACCATAAGAATCCATGAGAGGCTTGAGGTCCTTGTACTGTAGGATCACGTTGGTTATCTCTCGGACGGTCATTTCCTTGTACCTGTATTGCTATAAAACACAAGCGATCCAAACACATGGTAAGAGAAGTGACTTAGGACAGACATCTGAAAGCAGACTACACATAAGCTATAATTGATCATTTAAGTCCATTTCAGACAGCAAATCTCAAGTTGGTTGCGTGTATAGTATGTTATTCTAATTATATAACAATATAAATGAACATAGTATTTCACACGTTGTGTATACATGCATATATTTGCAATTATATATTGCCTTGATGTATTTTTGTGTTTATATTTTCTTTACTGTTACTGTTTGTTATGATTCTCTATTGTTATTATCATGTTTCTATCTTGAACAGTAACTGTAGTGACAGGACCACTCAGGGATCAATCACTAGCCTCAGTGGTCCTCTGATCCTGAGAGAGCAGATGGAGCCACACTAAAACACATCATGGGTGGGTCATCAATACACTGATCAATACACTGATCAGAACCACAACACAGGCCTGCTTTACCTTCAGCATCTTCTTCAGGGCGCCATCGTTGACAACTGCCATGGCGGACACTTGGCTGTGGTGATCTTGACCTCGCTAAACTGATCAAATAGTACCTAAATACTATTACAGTATATCTATATTATATATATATTATATATATATATAGTAGCTGACTGGTTAGCCAGCA
Source organism: Trachyrincus murrayi (assembly GCA_900323305.1). Classification (NCBI taxonomy): domain Eukaryota; kingdom Metazoa; phylum Chordata; class Actinopteri; order Gadiformes; family Macrouridae; genus Trachyrincus; species Trachyrincus murrayi. Next base: position 7,449 of record OOFB01016831.1, on the reverse strand, counting down.
GCGAGAGGAGCTAACGGGTAGCCGCCAAGCTAAGCTATCTTTAGAGCTTCTCGTCCAGTCTGGTTAAGTTAATTAAAACACAGTCCCCCGCCAGTCGCACTCCTGTCCGTGTGAGCGGACCTTTGATTAGATGAGTTTAAATGAGATTAAAGTTTAGAACAACAAGAGGAGAACGTAACAACAGCCCCAGATAACAGCGGCTACGCGGCTAGCGGCCCGTCAACAACATCAACTTCCGGTATGCTACCTGACTACTTCCGATTCCGGTGAGACGTCATGCATGTTACATGTTTATGCTTTATTGTATTTTTGAAGGATACTTATATGTTGCTTTCTTTTTTAAATGACGAAATGGAAAGCACGTGTTTATTTCTAATTGATTTAACTGTATCATTATCATGGATTATTTTAACCATGTTGTGGATGTAATGTACAAACCTAGTGCATTAACTTCATGTGGTGCAGTGCTTTATTATGGGGAGGAAATATTGTACACAGACAGTTGTGAATGACAACTTGGGACAATTGTTGAGACAACATGGACACAACTTTAATTTACAAATATACATGAATTATTAGCCAGTAAAAGTATACATTAATCAGGGTCCTGCCCACAGAGGACCTGTCAAAGTGTATATTTCATGTTAGGTGCAGCATTGTATAATTTTAACTATTTTGTAATCTACTAATAGTAATTTAGTAATTTAGCAGGGATTTTTATCCCAACAGTGAATTCCAGATACATGATTAATGAGCAGGTAGGGGTTGGGGGACCTTTCTTAAGCATGCCTACAGGTTAGACTGTAGACGTGGGGAATCGAACCCAGTAACTGGCTGGTAACACCCTGGCCACTACACTACCCTGTGTCTAGTTAGCATCTATCAGCAAAACAAACGCTTTTAACATAAACCTTTAAAATGAATACTAAACATATCAAACAATAAACAATAGTTGAGAGGTAGTTAACGCTATTAACAGGAAACACATTTACAAATGCACAATACATTGACTTTACGATGGAACATATATGGCAGGTTTCAACAGTTAGTTTCATTGTCTTGACGAAAAGGTTGATCATCATCTGTGGTCAGAAAGAGTTGTCGGTCTTCAATGAGTCCTTCTGCTTGTCTGTTGAACTGGAGCGAGCCTGGAAAGTCAAACCGATTGCTATCAGTCATCAGTATCGTCAACAGTAATGTTCCAACCCCATCCAGAGATAGGCCGACCTTGCTTCCTACAATGCCTTTCTGCCGTGATGTAAAAGTGGGCCTGCAATATGTTACCCCTGTGCAATGTACATGATGGGATAACATTGTTTCTGTTTTAAGTATTGTATATAGTATTTTGTATTTTTAGTAGTACTGTTATTTACCTCATCTCAGCACTGTCCTACCTTGAGCTGCTGGCACTGCAGTTTCCTAATAAAGTCTTTTCTCTTGTCTTATGTTGGGTGATGGGTCGGTGATCTAGTTATTGTGTGTGCGAGATGTGTGTAAATGTGCGACATTTATTCAGTTCCTTACAGGAAGCTTCTTCGGCTTCCGGGTGAGGTCGCACACACACAGGCGGGAATTCTCCAAACGTGGCAGACATCACCTGGAGCAAGCTCACCAGGTCACACGCTTCCTGGATCCGACAGGAAACAGAACCAATCAGGCATCATAAACCATCACCATGACAACGGCTGATCTTATTCTGCCACACCTTTTGGCCTGTATATCATTTCAACATTAGGTTAGGAGGACTTTGGCATTGTATGACTATAACCCTGTATTCATTTACCTTCTATTGCACTGATTCAAGGTTCCCTGCTGTTGTTTTTATTTTAAACTAAGTTGTGCAGCAATGTGTGATCATGTATGCTTTGGTTGTTCTCAGCCTCACTTGTAAGTTGCTTTGGATAAAAGCGTCTGCTAAATGACTAAATGTAAATGTACTTGTCATCTGCAAGATCTGGACATAATTGACCAGATTTGATCCCACATTTTGATGTGGTGAATGTTGACGTATATATATGCTCCAACCTGGCTCCATTCCTGCAGATAGGGCAGTACAACTTCATCGTTACTGTCGACGTATTTCCCCCTGATCGTCATCATTTCATGGGTGGGCTTGACGTAGCAGAGGGGAGCAGACTGGGGGTAACGCTCGTCCAGCCATAAACACACTGGGATGTTGTAACTCTGGTCTACAGAAATAACATGAAAGTTAATATGACATGTGTTATCCTTCTTAGAGTAGCAGCCCATAATGTCTACCTCAACTGTCTGCAATGTTTACGTTTGTTTCTTGCATTTACATTTACACTACTCATATTGTGTATATAAAGTAATATTTTGATTGTATTTTGACTGTTCTTACCATCAAACATGACGGGAATGGTTCCAGATATACTCATTAAGTAATTTGTTCTGCCATCATTGAATACTGTAAAAAGACGTTACTATTAATACTATAATAATTTCAACGAGTATCGTGGAGACTGATATGTAAAAGCAGAGCTATTGTACTTTGTACTCACCAAAATTGTCCATCATTGGCGTTAGGTTTTTGTAATGGGCTAATGCAGCGTACACTTCCTGAGCAACACGTTTCCTTTGAAAATATGTCTGTACACACACACACACACACACACACACACACACACACACACACACACACACACACACACACACACACACACACACACACACACACACACACACACAGAGAGAGAGAGAGAGAGATACGTTTACAGTGAGAATATAACTATCTAACTATCTTTGTTTAGATTTCACTACTTTATTGTAATCTTACCTTGGGAAGCAGTTTCTTAATGGCATGCATACTGTCATAATAAACCATAGTTTGTTTGAAATAACAACAACAACAACAACAACAGAGATGTTATTCTATTGGTCTGATCACAAAACCTCAGCCTCCAGCTCTGACTGTTATCTCCTCTCTCACGGATATATGTACCAGCTTTTATCTTGTATCAACACTGTGGGCCAATGAAGGAACACAATCTCAGCCATTGAGATGAAGCATGATTGTAAAATGAGGTAACTAGGCAAGGGAAGCATGCCAACCGTCCTACCTTTGTTCACCATAAACTTGCTGTTAATATAGTTGGTAAAGTTAGGAATTAAATAATGTGTAAAGAGCACAGAATCATTTGCCTCATTATTATACAAAAGTTCCACTCAATAGTCTAATCCAGGGGTCCTCAATTACAAATCTCAAAGGTCCGAAAGGAGCATTTTCAATAAGACAAAGGTCCAGAGAAGACTCCCAGAGTTGACAGGGGGGGG
>OOFB01016827.1:19961-32072 GCA_900323305.1 Trachyrincus murrayi | reverse complement strand
TGTCTGAAATAACTCTCCCTTTAAAAGTGTCAAGCTGCCCCAAACCCTGATGCTAACAATTCATCATACATTGCAAAGATAATAATATCTACTGAAGGCCTATATAAAAAGTAATAAATACTATTCACTGTTATGTTTGTTAGAAATGCATTCAAATGTTTGTACAGGTGGGGGCTCATTCAGACTCACCAGCATACCCCATACTTCACACCAGTCCTGACACTATTTTTTGTCCTCGTCACTAACCTTTACACACCGCCATGTCATTTGTAGCCTCTGGTGCAATTCCCTGTAATATAATAATGATGAACAATTCATTTACAAAAGTCAATGCAAACTGCTCGTCCAGCATCATCAAGTGTAACAAATATTAATATCTGACCTGTGTCCTAGGCCAGTGCCAGGTCTGCAGTGTGCTGGTGCATGACAGGCAATGGCACCATCTTGAAGCCCATGGTACTGTAGTGAGCTGTTTGAAACAGATGTGCCACTATGTGGTTGCATAGTGCTTTCCCAGCAGAGCAGGAACATAACATGCACTTCAGTACCATGGTAACATTTTCAGAATCAACCCACTTCTGTTTTTAAAGATATGTACAAAGTCAGTGGAACTTCATGGGATACTGCAAGGTCTCTGCAACAGCAGCAAAACACAATAAAAAGATAACTTAACTCTCTAATCATAATGTTAGAGAACTATTCATCTGAGAAAACTGAAGGGAAAGAGCCTCCTCGTTTTTCTTCATTGACCAGTGACATCGTTCTCTCACTGTCACCTCATCGTCAACTACATTCTAGACTGTGTTCCAATACAATGTTTGGGAGAAAGGGCGCAACATTAGCCATGAATACGTTACTGATTTAACATATAATGCAGACTCTGTAGCTAACAGCAGTAATATGGAAAAGCTGTTGCAACAAGAGTTTGCGGTCTGTACTACAGTAACCTAATCAAGAATAGGGCCTAAAGACTTTCTATTTGCAAAACAGAAAGCTAACAGACTGATAATATCAACTACCGTTATCCGAGCACCTCCCAGCTAACGTAAGGGCTAGAAAAGACAAACACTTACCTTCATTAACAGGTACCGTTCAATGAAGAATTTGTAGCCTTTATGAAGTTTGGAAGAACGTGAAGAACGTGTTGTAATGGAAAATTTGTCTGCGAGTCGTTGTACATCATCAAGCCGTATTTGTGGCAGATGTACAAAGGACTGGGTGAACTCCATGCTCTGAACCGGAAGTAAACATAACCTGCTTTGAGTCAGAACGGAAGTTGTCTGATGTAATGTGAAGAGGGCCTATTGCCAATAATTCAAAATTACGGGGTCTGCGGATCGCCTCCCCAGGGTCCGAGAGGGCCAAGGTTTGGTGTGGGGGTCCCAGTGGGGCCCTGGAACAAGGTTGTTAAGTCTCAGGGCGGTAGGACCTTCATGTCTCAAAAGCAGCCTTTCACTTGATCGACTAGGTCTCACGGGCAACACTTCTGATATGCTCCATCACAAAACCGCCGTGTTTAGGCTAACTTTTTTTCAGCAAGAGCTAGTATTTCAAATCTGGGATATGTTCCTGGGACCTGGGAATTTTGGCATCTCTAGCCATCGCGAAAGGTCACGAAAAGGGGCGTGACCTGAAATACAGAGACAGGATAAGGGTTAGGGCCTAAAACAATTTCAAGTCCCCAATTTCCGGTGGGATGGAGATAGAAACTCGTGCCTTTAGGCGTTTAAACACAGCTGGCATGTGGACAAGTTTTTCAAGTTTTGGGTCAAAAGGTTGAAAGGGACCTGCGCCACGGCCCTTATGAGTTCATGTGCATTTCGCTCAGAACTTTTTTTTATGAGATAGAGGTCTTATTCTCAGATATGTGTGTTGGATTGGTGGGGTGTAGGTCTGGGAAGAATTTCAGCTCAAATCTCTGAAGTGGCCCGCGGGGTGAGACAGCACGAGATGGAGCATTTGATGATGCTTTGTGAGTAACTTCTTGTGGGCTAGGGACCCCAAATTGATAATCTTACATGTACTTGAGGCCCTCTTTCATATAAAAGAGACGGGTCTCCAGCTAAGTCATTTTAGGCTGCGGTAAATAGTGTGCTTTTTAATCTTCTGATGACCTCCCAATGACCTTTGCGTCACTCAAGGGCTAGAGCCATGGAATTTATAATCTTACATGTCCTTGAGGCCCTCTTTCATATAAAAGAGACCACAGGTCTCCACCTTACTCCCAAGTAATTTATTGAGGGGAAAAGCTCAATCGCACACTGTATAAAAGCAAAGCACAGGCAGAACAGGCGTGAACCAAAAATTATGAAATCACGGTCCTTGCACATGGTTCATACGACGATTTGACACATGTCGCGCACCTCTGAAATGTTGAAGCTCCACAAGAAGCGCGCGCACACAATGTTACGGCAAAACGCTGACTGTAAATGCCGTGGCCGTGCATGGACTGTCTGCACACTTAATCTGCGCATCATGGCAACTCAATTCTATAGAAGATCCAGAATAAACTCTTGTTGATGAGGCAAATGATAGCAACAAGGACTGTCTTTTAATAGCTTATGTGCAATACATTGAGGAGCTGATTTGTCAGAGGATTTGCTGTTCTGTAAATATGAATTTAATTTTTTTATCAATTTTTTCAATTCATCACTTTACTGAGGTAGGTTCATTCATTTAATTTGAAGGGAGTAATGTCTGTCGAGAGCCACGAAATTAATAATATTATATGTCCTTGAGGCCCTCTTTCATATAAAGAGGGCCTCAAGGACACCAGGTCTCTAGCTCGCTCCCTAGCCCCCTAGGTCACCTGCTAATTGCATCACTTCCTGTTGGGCTACGACCCCCATGTTGATAATTTAAAAAAATCTTTTTTTTTGAAAATCTTTTTTGTCTGCCTTTTAATTTATTGATTGCATTTACGCTTCAAAAACCTTAAAAGCGGTATTAATTTGTCATGATTATCTTGCTAAACAAAATGCATGTATAAAATTAACCTTTGGAATGGACTTTTTGGCGAAGCAATGGTGAACATAACTTCCGGATTGCCCCATAAAAACACGTGGGCTTACCGGAGGGCGACTAGGTGCATTGCTACCGCAGCAATGCACCTAGTCTGTCAGAAATCCAAAGAAGAAGAAGAAATACGTCATCCTTGGGGCACTCTAAAAGTCCATAGCAACCACCATAGCAACGATAGAAAACGTTGCTATGGTGGATTAACAAACAAACTAAACATCACATAAATTCACTGAATGAATGAAATGTACATTTCTCGCTAGAAATGCTATCAAATGCATTTTAATGCCGAAACTATCTTAAAATATAGCATTTTCCACTGAGAATAGAAGAACGTGACGTTGACGCAGGGGTCATCATCCGGGTATTTGCCCATTTTAACCAGGTTAATACGAGCGTGTGCATTTCACGCTTAAGTGAGGCTACAGCGTGACATTGACCAATGTTTATTACACGCTTTGGCGTGATACTGGGTTGTCTATTGAGTCTCTCTTACTCTCCTTCTAGTGAGTGAGTGTCTCTCTCTCTCTCTCTCTCTCTCTCTCTCTCTCTCTCTCTCTCTCTCTCTCTGGGAGTCAGGTCTGTGCGAGCAATTGATTTTGGTTGCTGAGAGTGTTTGCCGGTTTTCAGGTTATTAGTTTCACTATTGCTACTTATGTGCTTTTTCATTTTTGTTTTGTGTCATATTGTGGTTCACGTGGAGTTGATTCAGTAGTTGTTCTGTGTTGTTATTGGAGACGGTGTCGAAAGCGGCCTGGCCCCTCTTCTGGTGCCACAGGCTACGAGTAAAGCCCCAGTCGGCTGTTAGGAGTGTGTGTTCCTTGCCATGGTTGAAAATAGCATTTTCTTTGATGATTTATTTGTACCTGTGGCACCGCTGGCTGTACCCTCCACCAGAATCAGCATTTCAGGTCTCCCTATGTTCAGTACTAAAGAAATGCTGGATAGAGCTGCTGCGTTTCAGGATCATATTAATCGAGAGGCCTGGGTTGTAAAAATGGAAATCACGTCTCTCACATGATTTTGTGTCACATAGCCCCTTAGGAGACAAGTTTTCATGTTTTTAACTTTGCACACCCACTGTCTTGATTTACCGTTCAGGAAAAGAATGCACAAGGCAACGTGCCCAGAGTGCAGAAGCCGATGCTCAGTCCGAGCTCCTAGATGATGTGGTGACGGAGTAATACAAACACCACTACGTAAAGCTTCCAAATTCATCATTTACAATTAATCCCTCTTGAGATCGTACCAGACAGGTATGAAAAGCATTAACAGTATTCATATATGTGAGGAGGTAACTGAAGGAAAATTAAGCTGGTCCCAGTAGGATTAATGTGGGAAGCGAGTGTCATGTTTATGGTCAACGGACACCTCTGGACACTTCTGAAAAGGGTCGATTGCGAGTTGGTGGTGGAGGACGTCTATGCATTCCTGACAGCGTTCTCTATCTGGGGAGGGAGGAAGGTGCTGTGGCTCTCGGCAACCAAAGACAGGTGAGTTAGTGTCAGTTGTTGTTAATTACCAATCACCGTCTTCGCTATAAAAACGCAGCAGTGCTGGATCCTGGGAGAGAGAGACTCTCTTCACCTACCTTCTATTGAGTTGCTCCATCTGCTGGGTGGACCCAGAGCGTGGGAGCGACTGGTTACACTCGGGGGGCTGGCTGGGTCTCTGCCACGTGGTGGTCCGGTTGACATGGTCCACGTAGAACACCCTGCCGTGACTGTCGATGCGAGCCTCCCAATCTGTCAGGAGAAGAACAGGCATAGGATGAGAGGAGGGGGTCTGGACAGTTTAGATAGCTTTGCCCCTGTGGACCTGGAGCAGGTCGGCGTTAAAGAGAAGCCTTTGTCAATATAAATAAACCCTTGAGTTCCATGTGCAAGAGGTCAGATTGCAATCATTTGTTTACTTGTGCCAGATGAAGAACAACAAAAGTGAGTAAGTGCTTTGGAGGATAGGCTAGGAGAGGAAAATACGACTATGCTAGAGCTGGAGGATCACCATCACAGTAGGCCACTAGGGGGTGCTAGAGCATCCCTAAAGCATCCTACAGAAGAAAACACAATACAAGTCATCTCTTGTCGCATGTTAGAAAACTAAAACATGCTCTACATTCTTACAGAAAACAAGACACAAACCTAACCCGTTCAACAGACTCAGATTCTCTCATTTCTAAAACACAATTAAATCCGAGGGTAGGAACACTGGGCATCAGCAGCTAACATGCAAGTCTCAAGAGATGGAAGGAAATTGGATACCTAGAGTAAACCTACTTGAACACCATGCCAACGCCGCTTAGAAAATTTGTCACATTGTGTAGAGTGGTTTAGATTGTGGTTCGGATCTCTCCATATATTTCCCAACCTTTAGACAACGGAATATATGTATAAGTTGTATGTATATTGTACAAAAAAAAGATTGAGATAAGATAAATGATGATTTAAAATCAACCAGAAAAATGTATCATACACCAAATGTCCCTAAGAATATTATTATTGTTATGAGTGGTTTTGTAAAACACTTGTTTTTTACTATTCATTTAAATGAAACCTCAAGGATCATGATTGTTATTGCATTTATTGTTTGTGATTATTTGAAATGGGTGTCTGGTTTTGTCACTTTCATCGCACTCATTTCAAACAATGAGCAATCAAATAATAAACCTCCATAATAAATAAACCTGCTGTCTTGTGGTTTGATTTTATTGTAATGGCTTTTGGCATGTTTATATATATATATATATAGGGGTGCAATGCCATTCACTCAGTGGCATTTCACGGACAAGAATAACAATTTTATAACATCACCCTGAAGTATGGGGTGAAAAAAGTGGATATAAATAATTCTGAACCAATTGAAGTCAATTCAATAACAATCTATAGAGGCAATTTTGTCTATTTTCCACAGCATTTTACCATAGAAATTGAGACAAGTGTGTATGGAGCTGTGATCCCTGCAGTGACAGCCAGCGCCTGACCGCATCTGGAACATGGTCGTGTTCTGGATGGGTGGTGGAGTGAGGAGGGAACGCACGCATGGATGGTAATGGAGGAGCAGCAGGAGGAGCAGGAGGAGCACAAAGTGGATGTCCATGAGGGAAGCATCTAGCACACGACACCTGATCTCATACACTCACATCACAATGGAGCCGTTAAAGCGGGAACACACTAGAAGATTTATAGCCCGATTTTAACCCAGATTTTGCCCCTGACGACTGACATTCAAGATTTTTTTTTTAAGAGTCAGCACTAGTCTGCGCAAAATCGGACATGTCACTCTGGACAGTCGGCACACGTTATCTTGTAGTGTGCGGGGGTTCAGGAGTCAAATCTGTAGCCTCCCGATCGAGCCTGCGACCAGCCGGAGTCGTAAATATTAACAACATGTTTGATATTTATGACTGGAATTGGACAGATCTGAGCATGATCCTGTAGTTTGGGCCAGTTAGCGTCAGCTGCCCGGCCTTTTTACCGTCGGTTCAGATTGTAAAAGTCTTCTAATGTGAGGCAGCAGTTCTTACTTGAAGGTAAAGCGTGGTCAGTGGCCACAGGGAAATGGTTTAGGTCATGGTTTAGATCAAGGCCGGACCGCAGGGCTGGAGGATGGCTGACAAGGGGGTGAGTGCCTTGTCCTACAAAACACCAGAGAAGGATGCAAAACACACAGGAAAAACATGCACACACACAGGCACACACGCACACACATACACACAGGTTTTGTGGTTTCTGAGATATACTAAATAGAGTTACAACTTGCTAGGTGGACCCCAGAGCATGCACCACAGGGAACAACATTATAGAAAACTCTTCAATCAAAATAAATGTCATTCACCAGGCATGTACATCCAATGTGATTTAGAATGACTTAGATTCCAGTGAATCAGCATTGTATCTTTAAATGTGTGTGCTAACAAGGAATAATGAACCTCTCATGAATTACTCATGAACCCTTGGCTAGTGGGATGCTGAAATGTAGTCCCGAAGACCTAAGCCAAACACCTGAAATTAGTTTTGACTTAATTTCAGCAGCATGAATGGTGTGAAGAGATGATTATTTTGCAAACACATCCACTGTTTTACACGGGTGTGTAAAACACTGACAGATCCCAGGCTGGTGGCATTGCAAATTCACAGCCACCTACGTTTGCCATCTCCAGGCCAAATGTTCCAGCTTCTGCTGTTTAACTATAATGATTGCACCAAAATTAAATCAAATGCTTAATTCCTGAGTTTGACAGAGCACTGCTCTATACTGCCACGAGACGAGAATGTATTGAACAAGTGTTGAATGATAGGTTAAACAAGTTGAATTAATCTTATGAATCAGTCAAATCAAATCGATGGAGGTTTATATAATTAGCTGGGTTTTTTCCATTGCATGAAGCACATTTAACACACCTAACAAGCTGTTAGAGATCTGTTTTTGGCAAAGTAGACGCCATCTTCTATCCAAATGAGTGGATAAGAATATCCAAGTGAGTAAGTGATCCAACTGGCAAGAGTTCTAGCCAGTTGGATCTTTGAGCTTGGTACGGTTAAGAGAATAAGCATTATAGATTTGAAAATTACATATTTTGCAATTTGGGACATGAATGTGATCGAGCACAAGAATACAGCAACAACTGAAACAGTGGTGGCAACACCGATGTTTGGTAGCAACATTTTCAATAATAATGTCACATTACAATAAGGCTATAGATCCTAATGCATTTGAGTCAGCATTGACATTTATTTTTATGTTTTTATGTTTTTCCAAACCCCGTTATATATTAAAGTTAAAACTATAATCCAGAGAACACCCAGAATAAATGAAAATAGGTCTCACCAATGGCATTCTGGTCTCTGGACCCAGCCGTGGAAGGCTCACCACTCTCTCCTCTCCTCCCCTCTCCCCTGCACCTGGTGTTCCACCTTTCCCCCTCTTCCCCACCAGCCTCTCTGCTCTGTGGCGAGTAGACGGCGGAGCCCGGCAGCATCTCAAAGGCGCTGTTCTCCTCCTCGTCGACCTCTTCTTCGTCCTGGGACGAGAAGACGGTGCTGCCTGAGAGCCGCGTGCTGTCCACGGAAGACAGGCGGGTGTGGCTGCAGAATCGGCTCCTGCTGTCATAGCCCGAGTTGCTGTAGCAGGAAGTGCTGTAGCAGGAAGTGCTGTAGCAGGACGTGCTGTAGCAGGAAGTGCTGTGGCCGGAGCTCTCGCCCAGCTCGCACTCGTGCTCGCTGGGCACGTGACATGTGCTGCTGCCACCCCCACGACGCCGGCCTCTGTGGCAGGCGTCCCCTTCCTCTCCTCCCCCGCCCCTCTCTCCTCCACGTTCTCCTCCCCCCCTCTCGCCCTCCAGGAGATGGTTGAGTTCAGAGAGCCGCTCGATGGAGAGGCTGCGAGGCAGGGTGCGGTGGCAGCAGGGGCCGGGACACTCTGGGACCTGATGGGGAGGGGGTCAAGTCACCAAACACACAAATCGAAGCACATGGGATGCAGGAAAATACAGCTCATATAATCTTTCATAATCTTGTTTATAAGTCGGACAAGAATCAATGTATTTGTATTGATACTAGTGCAGCTACGCTGACATAAGACCGCAGAGAGCGGTTTGACAACACCCACCTGAGAAGGAGACAGAGTATCTTCCTCATCGCCGTCCTCCTCCTCTACGTCTTTGGCCATCTTGAGCACCAGCGATACACACGTGGCATCTTCCGCGGTGGCATTTGGGAAGGTGGCACTCTCGACCTCCTCCCCATTCTCTGATTCCTCTTCTTCTTCCTCCTCTTCTTCCTCCTCATCTTCCTCCTCGTCTTCCTCCTCGTCTTCCTCCTCTTGGCTGGGTGCTCTGTTTTGGGCCGAAGGGAGACTATGAAGGAGATGATGGATTCGGATGTAATGGGATCGAGGCGTTTCTGGCTCCCCACAGGCAGCAGCAATCACTGTCTCGAGCTCAGACACGGGTAGAGAGCAGGGGCGTTTCTTAGGTTGTGCGGTGCCCAGGCAGGTGCAAAGACCTGGGGAGGTACAAGGGCCTGGACAGGTGCAAGAGCGAGGGGGGCTGCAGCCTCCGAATTTGCCGTCCTGAATTTCGTCCATTCTTTCCTCCTCTCTTTCTCCAACACCGTTCACCGCTTCCTCTCCTACTGTCTCTACAAGGTTGTCAATAAGAGTTGGAGCTTCCACGGCAGTCAATCCATCATCCGCTAACTCTGCATGGGGAGTTTGACATATGTCGGCCTTGACTTCTCTTTCCTCTTCAACTGTCATCTCTTTGCTGCCGTCTCCAGATTGGTAAGGAGAAAGACTTCCCAAGTCTTTCTCCTCCTGCACTACCTCTACCTCTCCACCTTCTTCCTTTTCTACTCCTTCCTCCACTTCTGTTTGAACCTCCAGTGAGACCACCTGGGGTTCCGCATGCCCATCCACAGTAGTAGCCGTACTGCCTTGCTCTGACTCAGGGTCGTCTTTCTCTTCTTGAGGAGCAGCTTCTACAGAAACATGGATATCCAACACTGGAGGCATTAGGGGGCTCGGGCTGCAAGCAGGCTCTAGAGTGGTGGAGGCTACATCTAAGGGTAACTCAGGCATATCGTCCCCAAGGCTCAGTGTGTCTCCGTCCTCTACATCACTGTTGTTCTCTGCCTCTACCCAGGCCTCCCCTCGGTGGCAAGCTGACTCCAAAGCTTGGGAAACCTCTTCATCATCTGACAGAAGAATAATCCAATGATCAATACATTCAAAACGTCCTATGTTACAATATATTTAATGTCATACTTTACTTAACAAGCAGTTTAAAACCAATCCAACGCTGAGCTCTACCTGGATAAATGGAGGTGGTCAGCTCAAAGCGAAACTGCAGCTGGCCACTGACATGGTCTGTTGGTAGTCTGCGACCCAAAGAGTAACTCACTACTCGGTCCCTGTTGCAAACAGTAGGGGGTGATAAATGTGGATAAAGTAAGACAAAAAACAAAGTGTGTTTGGTTGTAAATTACATAAAAAACACAGGCTGTCAGTCATTTATGAACATGAATATATGTACAAATAACTACTAACTATGGCTGCTGTGCACCATGGCCAAATATCCCCATTGCCATGCATTGATAGATCATTGATTACATTGTTGTAACTTACTAATATCTGATAAATGATGCATTATCATTGCCAATGAATAACTGTAACTGGTAAATTACTTAAAATGTTTGTCCAGAGATGAATGGCCATAGCAAGCTAAATACTACAAAGAATGTATAGCACTTATGTATATATTTTGTAATATGTCATTTTTTATGTAATATAAAAGTGTTATTTTGTTTTTGATGTTGGTGGAATATAATAATAATAATAATAATAACTTTGACATTGGCGTGCTGTAAAAGTGCTCAGTAAAATTGTATTCTTATTCTAAACTTAACCCGGAGCTAATGCTCTCCATGCTGCCGTACCCTATAGCATGTTTCTCCAGCAGCCTTTGCACAGGAACAGAGAGTTTGCCCAGAAAGCGCTTGATGATTGGTCGACTTTTGGCAAACTTGTCCTTGACCTCAATCTCCAGCACATCGGTGGGCAGGGACACGAAGCTAAACCTCTAGAAAGAAAGAGAGATGCACATTGTGTCAATTGTTGGGTGTATGCATCTTTGCTAACACTGGAATGGGTCATATGTATGTGTCCCTGTTTACACAAAAATATACATTCTACATGGTTTTAGGATCTAGATTGCATCTAGTTTCATATTCTGCTAAGTGACCACAACTAACCAATAAGTCTTCTCATTATTACCTAATCAACTACGCAGAACATCAACAGAAGAAAAAAACAAATCACCATTTCATATTTTCCTTGGATTGTTTTAGTTAAGGAGAAGGAGAAGAGCAGCTGGTTGAGCTGACACTGTAGTGGATAGGATTCAAGAGTCTCCTCACTCCCCTGTCGGCTTGTCTCCTTATGGAAACATCTGTTGATCAGTTGATGAGGGAGATGATGTCACGTGAGAATCGTGCCTCGGTTGACTACAGTGACACTGCTTTTGAAGAGATGCCTGGAATAACAATGTGTCCCATTTCTGTCTGCCCACCCCACAGAAACCCCATGCTACTAGACTAGAGCACACTCTGAAACACTTTATTATACAGGCTATTCATTATTCTGTCATTTCTGAAAATGATTGAAGTGCTCATTTTTTAACAGAATACAGTTATTGCATACATATTACATATTAGGTATTATTCAGATGTTCACAGCATCCTGGTCTATGCTTCTATGTACACCTCATCTCTCCATGTGAGAAGAGGTGACACGCCTCATCTGACACACTGAGGTCCCGGCGCAGGATGGGCTATAAGACAATGGCCATGCTTGCTCACGCCGTATTTTTCACGTTAGTAAATATTAAATCCAGCCCATTATTTTGAGCTACCTCAACTGAACCTACATCCAAAGCTTATGTAGTTCATATTTTAAGTTCTGAACAACTATTTTATAGTAAGTTAAACAATTCCATGTAGTCTAAATAAAGCCTATTTGATCAGCATATTAGTATTTGACATGACAAGCTAGGCTATTAAATGGCTACAGTAGACAATGAAACAATAGTCCTGTAATTTAGGCTGCTGTGGTTACGGCAGCCTATATAAACCACAGTTGTAGAAAGCATAGGCTATTGTGATTTGTTTTCATTAGTAGCTTGTGACAAGACAATATATTTGATCAGACTAATCATGTTCAAGTTTGTGTGTTTGCCAGAACAGACAAACACATTAACTACTGATACAATTTAAATGACTGCACTGAAGTGTCAAACCGAAGTCGCCATGCGTGAACTGTGCAAGCCGGTGTGAACCAAAACAGTTCATATGGCCAAGTTTTTGAGCAGTGCTGGAAGTTATAGCGTGGCTGTATGGCAGCGCCGGTGTGAGCGCCCTCATTGGAAACACGACCCACTTAAATAAGAAAGAAAAACATGGGAACTGGAGTCTATTACTTAATTACCAGCCTGCTATTATTAGTAGGAAGAGATTGTTTGATAGATTTTACCCTTGATCTATATTGCCCTCAGTAGTAGAAATAACCCCCCCCCCCCCCCCCCCCCCGGGGGGAAACCCC
>OOFB01016827.1:0-19941 GCA_900323305.1 Trachyrincus murrayi | reverse complement strand
CCCGTTGCGTGAGAGAACCCTGAATATAGGAACTGTGGGACCGGGTGTGTGTAGGGGGGCGGCATTACTTATTTTTTACCAAAGGCTGACAAAAGAAGTTTGGGAAACATTGGGCTAAAATGTTTAACTGCTGGTGATGACCTCTCGAAGTGCAACCAACAACCAGTCCATTCTGATGTGTTCATCGTCAAGTGAAACTGATTCTCTTCAAGAAATCAAAATGATTGTCTGGACTGTACCCTGCAGATTAACCCTAACCCTGCAGACTAACCCTTATCCTGCAGACCAACCCTAACCCTGTAGACTAACCCTGCAGACTAACCCTAACCCTGCAGACTAACCCTAACCCTGCAGTCCAACCCTAACCCTGCAGACTAACCCTAACCCTGCAGATTAACCCTAACCCTGCATACTAACCCTAAGCCTGCAGACCAACCCTAACCCCGTAGACTAACCCTAACCCTGCAGACTAACCCTGCAGACTAACCCTAACCCTGCAGACTAACCCTAACCCTGCAGACTAACCCTGCAGACTATTCTCCCTCAACTCATTCATTTAAGAAAAAAAAGCAACAACTGGCTATCGCACCTCACCTCACCGCATTTCCCACTGGCACTATTCTCACCATGTCAGTATTCAGAATAAGAAAACTTCTTATAAGTAGGACAATATTAACACCAATGATATCCATAAACTTTTCTTTACTTTCAACACACTCTATGGGGTGCCAACAGTATGACTTATGGGGGACTGCATTTGTAAGTGCCACTGTGTTTGTGTCTGATTTGTAAATTTGCACATGAAGGCGCACTCATTACCCTAATTTCCCGTCTGGGATTAATACAAATATATCTTAATAAAATTGACAGTCACACTAGCACTGACACTTGCAGTCGCATTAACACTTAAACTGACTGTCTGACTTGACTATTTCACTTACATTCAGTGAACACCCATTCATTTAATAGAATTAGTACACTTAAGTCACGCGATGCTCGGTGCAAAATAGAGTTTTTCACAACTACAGAGAAATCTAGGCGGCAACATGAGATATTTCAAAAGTTTCATAAATTACACAAAAGAAAGCTGTTAACAGCCATTTCATTTTTAGGTTTTCAACCACCAATGGTCAACCTAACTGTCTGATTGTCACATATTTACATTCCTTCCATGTTTTCAGCTAACCTTACCTTCTCCCCTGCCTCAGATGTCACAGAAAATATGGAGGAACCAGTGAATACTGACATCAAACTCATCCTGATCCTTTCCTTATTCTGTCTTAGCCCTCCCCCCATCTCTGTACTTGTGGCTGTTCTTATACCAAGCCTGAGTCAAGTGTTAATCTCACTGACTTAAAGGATAACTTCAGTACTTTTCAACCTGGACCCTATTTTCCCATGATTTTGGGTCCAAGTGTCTAATGCGGACAAAAATGTTTTTAATTGGTGAGCGAGAGCACTTCAGCCGTCAGCTGCACAACGTCTGCATGTAACCCTTTGGGGCAATAGCGCCCAGTCAATGTACGTCCTATAAAAGTGCTTGTTTTTGCCACGGACAGGCTCAGATTGTTATTATAAGTGTCTGACAACATTATGGACCCTAACCCTAACTTTTTTCTTTACCTTTCGCTTGATCCGGTCTGTTTGTAATTGTGTCTAACCAAGTCTTGGTCAAGGAGAAGTCTCGCTCTGAAATCTCACGAGAGCCTCATCCACATTGTCGAAATCAGCTAAATTTTCAGCTATGACTTTGAAAATCTTTTAGATAACACTAAGCTACGCTTTCTGTAGTCCAACACAACAAACTCTTGCCGGCACTCCTCTCTCCAACTCACTCACGTTTCCACCGTTCTCTTCCTGCAACTCAACTCCAGACTCCAGATTCAGAGCGAGACTTCTCCTTGACTTGGTTAGACACAATAACAAACAGACCGGATCAAGTGAAAGGTAAAGAAAAAAGCTTTATTTCTCTGTAGGGATTCTATAATGTCGTCAGATACTGATAACAATCTGAGCACTTTTATAGGACGTACATTGAAACGGACCAATTAAAAAAAAATGTGTCTGCATTAGACACTTAGATGGGAAAATAGGAAAAATCCCGAAGTTACCCTTTAAGAGCCGACAACAATGATTATTACAATGATTGTATTTTTGAATAGTATTGTAGTTTTGATTAGTAAGTAGTAAAAAAAATTAAATAAAATATCCTTAAGCTGAATGCTGAAACCTTGAAGGGTAATACCACTGCAGGAAGGAGGGTATAGAATCTGTCAAGAAATCTCAGATCCATTAAATTGGTTCACATCCTGTATGTTAAATAGACACTTTTCTGTGACTATGGGTGACAGTTTCATCCCCTTTCCCTGAGCATCTAGTGTTCCCCCGAGGCTCAATTCTGGTACCATAGAGTAGTGAAGTGGGCGGAGCTTAATTTGGGGAACTGGTTCGGGAAATAAAAGCCCCATTCCTTTCTCCCATTGCTGTTTTTCCTTTACAGGTTTTCGACTCATATAGATCGTATAGATCAAATGCATGTAAAACTCTCCTGATTGATTAATCAGGTTAATCAATTGTTATTGTCAGCCATGGTACAAGACTGTGTACACATCTAACTTTGTGGGTAAGACAACTACTCGTCTGGATGTTTTGTCTACCGTTTTCCATAGTAACAGAGGAAATATGCGTACTGGGTAATGTAGTATTAACTTCAGTTCAAAAAATAAATACATTATCACCACCAAAAGGAACAAGATATATATATTTTTGTATTATTATAATTTTTTTGCTCAATTAGGGAAAAAAAGGTAATTGTATTAAACCCTCAAATACAACTTATGTGAACATCTTGGTAAATGATCCACCATGTCTATCAGTCATGCCTACAGCCTGAAATGTATTTGTCCTCTTTGGCCAGGCCTTGCCTTGAGTCCATATACCAAATGACCAATCATGTTTGAACTATTGTAGTTAATTCATCCTTTCTCTGCTGCAGATTTGAAGAAAGTCACGTATGCCTTCATTTGACCTGACATTGCCTCCTGTAATACATCTGTGTCTCTGCCATAAATCTTGCATAAAGTGAGTTGAAAACGCAGCTCGAGTTCTCACATTTGTGTTTCATTCCATTCACCGCTTGTGCTGGTTGCCCTTGATTGACCAAGGACAAAGGAATGGACTTATATATTATTAACTTTTTATATTTTTAATAACTTCTAAGATCAGTGATGGGCCATCCTGTCCCTACAATCCAGAACCTCCCCCCCAGTGTCGTAACCTCGTGGTTGCAACCATAAAGTCGAAGTGAAAATTCAATAGATTCCCTGACAGGTCTCTGCTGCTCATTTCAAGGCCCAGGCTCAAGGACATCACTCTTGAATCAGAGGACAAAAGGCTTGCAGATTTCATCACACTGCTTTATAAGACACTGCTTTATAATGAGTCATGTTCCAAAGTTTTTGTTCTTACTATTTTTAAATATCAATTTGGTTTTATTTTATTAGTTAGTTTAGATTGTTTATGTGAAAGTGATTCATTGTTGTGCTGGCGTAATTCAATTCCATTCATACCATTTTGTGTGCAAGGATGTAGTCTGCATTAGCATTTTGCCCATACCCTTGTCTGTGGGCCTAAGGACATGTAATAATTGATAATTCCACAATTCAACATGGAACGTGACATTCTCGTTGGTAGTCTGGTTGGAGAAGGCCATTATATTAATGTAATCCTCAATTAACCCCATTATTTCCCCATTATGATATGAATCTACGTGTATTCAAATGGTGTTGTGGATAAATAAAAGTCATTATCGTCATTGTTGTCTATATCAAGAGCTTTCTGCAGTTGAATAGGAGACTATTAATCTGAATTTGAAAACCTGGACAGAATGCATTGTTCTCCTCTTCAATACCTTGCCATATCACTCCTGAAGCCACCTCTTGTATCAATACCCTGCCATATCACTCCTGAAGCCACCTCTTGTATCAATACTCTGCCATATCACTCCTGAAGCCACCTCTTGTATCAATACTCTGCCATATCACTCCTGAAGCCACCTCTTGTATCAATACCCTGCCATATCACTCCTGAAGCCACCTCTTGTATCAATACCCTGCAACGCTTCATTTCCTCCGGTTACTGTTGCCTCCACCACTACATGGTGATTTCATTGACATTCTCCACCCGGGAGCTGCCTCTTGTTTCTCTTTCAGCTTCCCTTCTTTTTTTCTTTCTTTTCATGTTGGTGTTTGAATACAAAACAAGACATCACCACAACAAAATACACACAGTGTATGCCTCTAAACCTACTTATCTACCCAATTGTTTTTACTTGTCTGGATCTCAATTATAATGTTTGCATTAAAGAATATTGTGCTAATGATATAATAGCAACTTGCAGGTTGGTATCCCTGGGTAATCCATGTGGGGAAAGTATGTAGCGAATCGATTTTAAAATTATACCAAAAAATGTAATGCAACCAAAAAACAAACCTGAACGTGACATGACTTGTTCTCGGACAAACGCTAGAGCTAGAGTAGATGGCAAGTAGAACCTAGAAACCGATTAAACATTTATTCATTCTTTCCGTGGCACACTTGGTCCTCTAGATTTTGCGGTCCCTTGGACATGAAATATTCTAACAGAAGGATGAGGCTGCGGCCCATCCTTCCTGTTAGTAGGAGGGTTTTCCACCTCACCGCTCTCAAGGCTCAGCGCTCTCGACATTGCTGTTTACTGTAGCGTTTGTCTTACCACAAGATAAGTTACGTCACGTTCAAGTTAGTTTTGTGATATGCGTGTGTACGTTGCATTACAAAAACGTGTCCAGCTGTAAGTGTAAAAGTCTAAAAAAAATTACATTAATTACCTAGGGCGGTCAACCTGCAAGTTGCTCATTAAGGCTGCATGGCTCAATAATTCAACATTCTATTTATTTACATAGACATCTTTATTTAACTTCAGCCTCGCGTCGACAGTTTTAATCAGCACTCCTTTAAAGCTTTTATATTGGGCCTGTTTTGACTCCCATGTTTTGATGACCATCCAGCCCCTGAGATCCAATTATAGATGGTCAGCGATAGATTCCCCCAATTGATAGCGTTCAATGATAGTCTGGAATAAAGCTTATAGCAGTTTGGCTAAAGTATGCTGCTCTAAAACCAAACTTAAGGTTACACATTTTCTATACACAAATCTGCTTGAAAAGAATACACAGGGTACAGCTCAAATGTATTTCTATATACAGTGTCTCATGTTTTCACAGGGTGTATTGTATTCAACCCTATTATTGCTTGATATCTTTGCTAAAACATCTGTCAAGGTGTATGGTACTTATTATGTTTTAGTGAAAGCTCAACAAAAGAAAATGCTGCTTTGACCAGACCACATCAGCAAAACATGTTGATGATGGACCCATTCTGATCTTCCTTCATGTTCCCTTTATTTACATCTTCTCATCTTCTCAACTGTAAAATATTTAGGCTTTTTTGTAGAATTACCAGTACTTTACAATCATCATATTTTGCTATGGGTAAATTGAAAATCATACAATGTGGAGTGGAAACGCCGAGGTTATAAATGTATGAATGTTGATTGTTCATTCTACTACCAAATGAAACACTATTTCCTGAGTCAGTGTGTGTGTGTGTATAGCATAATAAAGTAAAAGGCCTGGAGGCGGAACAGATTATTGGGCTGAAACCACTCGGCAGTAGAGACCTGGAATGTCACACCGCTACAGGGCACACATAATGTCGCCATCTACGAGCTCATTCTCTATCTCTGCACTAGGAGAAACATTCTATTACCCTGATCACTGGCAACCAAAGCAAAAAAAACTCCAATCTCATCACTAATTTACAAAATAACCTTCGAGAGGCGTGAAGGGAGCTGACAGCAGCCTGGTTGGCTCCATCAAGTGTTGCTGCTTTAGAGTTTGTGAATCCCATTTTCATTCTCATGCCGTAGTTTTTCGTTGCAGCCAATATATCATATTGCTTATGAGTGGGCTCACAAGGCCGAGGAGGCCCCTTGGGGACGTTCCGTACATTAATGTCAGAGATGCCAAAGCCATACAGCAATGCTCAGCACGGGAATTGTTTGGAAACGGAAAGCAGCTTTGAGTTGGGGGTGAATAGGGAGGTTGCAGTGAGTGAGTGAATGTTCTTTAATCGGCTCTCCAGCAAGTCCCTTGAGCATACAGCTGCGGGACGGCCCTGACAAATATACATTACTTTACTGCAATGCTAAAGTGGCAAAGATAAGTTTGGAATGTATATGTGGTCGATGAGTATGTGGTAGATTTAGAAATTCCATGCAGAATATATGCAAATCAAAGCTCTGGTAGTGTTAAATAAATACATAAAAACAACAGCTCTGGGACCCCTTGAGCAGTAATTACTGAACAGCATACTGAACATGGTGCCACTGCAAGAAAATAGGAGCGAGACATACTGCCTGCTAATGTATGCTCCACCAGACTACAGAAAGCACAGAAGAGCCTCGGGGAACATACAGTACAACGCAACAGCAGTAAGACTTTTCTAGCAACAATGTTGTTGAGGGGATATTGAAGAGAAAGCCATCTAAAACGTTACTGTGTGGCTCACAGTGTTCCATAGCCATGAGCCATGGAACACTGCTCACAATCATTGCTGGTCATTAAATAACTTGCTTTTTAATTGGGAAAAAAATATAAGTCTCCCTGTAGGATAACAGCTGTTTTTACAATTGGCAATTATTTCTTTGATTTTTGTTTTGATTGTAGATCCTGCTACTATTCAATGGAAGCAAACTGTGTATTTGTTTTTCATACACATATAACATCTCATGGAGAAGACTTTCTGTTGCACCAGGGGTGCATTTAAATCTCGATTAAACCAGATTCTAAATTATTTGGAGTGTTCCTAAAACAGGTTGCTAATTTTCACTCATATTTCATATCTTGCTTGCTTACATTTGAAAGCTTTCTCTGTAAAGCAACAGCATGTTCTGTGGTTTAGAACTCACAATGTTTAGTATAATGAAGTGAAGTGGAAAAGGCAGACATTAGAATAAGCTAGGATAAGCAATAACATGCAGCAATAATCTAAAACACATTTCAAAGGGAGAGTCACTTCTTGCAACAGCATACTATGATTTTGCCCTCCGTTCTTCCTCTCGTATATGGTAGTAGCTACAGAACCAATCTACACAATATTTTTCTACAAGGGATTTAAATGGAATGGGATGATGGGACAGACATTTTGAAAAAAATATATAATTTGACAAATACAACAGCCATACACTTGTCACCTAACCTGAGAGATAAGTGACATACATACTGTATAGGGTAACAAATGAGCTATGTTCATTTTTACATCTTTTAGCCAGTCTAGATAAAAAACAATAGTGTGGGAAGATTCTGATCTGTAACAAGATTGGTTCAAGGCCTGGACCACGGCATTCCTAAAGAGTATGAGACAAAGATTGGCAACAAATACAGAACCTCTCACTAGATGTCAGCAGGACCTTCTACATTGTACCAAGAGATGAACCCTGCCTTAGTCTCAACCAGAGAGCAGACTAAGCCTGAGACTAAGCCAGAGGTTAATACCCACAATAGCTTATTTGTGCTCAAAGGCTGAACATTGTTTAATAGCATTTGAAGTAAATAATGAAGATGTTTGTACTGTGGATAGTTACTATGCAGACACAAATATGGCTTATTTATATGATAGGATATACTGTATATGTATCCGTGTTTTGTCTCACATGTGATCATTGTGTACTCATGAAGGGTGGATGAATTGCAGAACTGGCTCAAGGTTACATATACCATAACTCAAACTGTAAACAGAGAATGTAATTGTGACTGTGCTAAGTGTGTGTGTGTGAAGTACATTCACCTCTCTACTCCACTGTGGGTTGATTGTGTTGCAGCTGATGCCCGAGCGTTTCTCCTGGCCGTGATGGGGCAAGGAGGGGAAGATGCTGTGCTTCCCAGGCTGGACAGAGAGCTTCAGATAGGGGTCTGGGTTGAAGAACATCCCCTTCTTCAGCCCCAGGGCCTGGATGTCTAGCCACAGGAACGAGAGGAGGCAGGGATGTAAGAGAATATCAGGAGAACACTTGAGTAACAGATGGGGAGATAAATCCAAAGAGGATTTAGAAATGCAAATTAAGAAGGAGAACAAATTCAAGATGAAGATGCGAGGGAAGAAATATCACCAAAGCAATCACTTTTTGTCATTCTACCAGCTATATTAACCACTAGGATGTAGACCATGGTCCAGTCTTGCAGACTGTAAATCCGATGTGGCCTTTGGATGGCAGCAAAGTCACAAAAGTAGTATGTTTCTCTACTATGATGGTGATGCAGATATGAGGAGGAAAAACACAGAGAACTGAGTGTACTGAGAGAAATAAAGTGTGTAAGACATGAGTAGAAAGAGGCCACAGCCACACTAGGCCAGGGGAATGTAAAAATACGTTTTCACAAGCGTTTTCAAAAAGCTGTCCATCCACATCGAAGCCCTGTCTCAATACTGTCCCTGCTCCCTACCACTGTGTTTTGTACGCTTCCATGTAGTGTAGGGTGTCCCAATTCAATAGATACACGAATTAGCAATTTTACGATGTCTGTACAAGCCGTTGACAAGTCGGAGTTGGAGTGCATCCCATTTCATAGTGTTTATTCTAGCCCTCCATTCCGTTTGGAGGATCACAACCTCAAGGAGTGGGATGGTGTTTAAGAAAGGCAAATGGGACAGGGCCTGAGTCATTGTTTTCAATGTTTCACTTCATGCCTTCTCACATGTACATGCCCAAACCACTACAGCTGGCCACGATGTCTGGATTGCTATTATAGGTTGTTTTCAGAAATATAAGTTTTGCACATCCACAGCATCGTATTTTTTACTTCAAACATCCTTGTTGCCATGCCCAGTGGCAGTTAGCAGACTAAAATATATACTGTATATATATATATATGATTATGTAGATCTATATGCAGCTATAAAGGTCTATCGTAATACGATAAGTTAGATTAATGCTAAGTTATATTAATGGGAGAAAGTTATTAAAAGAATAAACAAAATTTAGCAAGAAAATAAGAAATGAATGAGAAGGACAAGAAAGACATAAGCCCACCTGACAGGGAGAAGTTTATAAGTCTGCGGTTGCCGAGCCCCTGGTTGGCTTCTGAACTAACCACAGGCTTCAAGACCTAGTGGTAGACAACAAGGCACAGATAAGAGAACAGTACAGTACCTAGTGATAGACAACAAGGCAAAGATAAGAGAACAGTACAGTACCTAGTGGTAGACAACAAGGCAAAGATAAAGAGAACAGTACAGTAAACAATAGCACATTGAAAACAACAATATACAATTGTAAATGGACTGCATTTATAGACCTGTGGCCAGTCAAGAGCTTTACAATTATCGCCTCACATTCACCCATTCATACACACATTCATACACACATTCATACACATGCAAGGCAACAGCCAGCTCGTCAGGAGCTGTTAGGGTTAGTTCAGGGACACCTCTACACTTAGCTAGGAGCCGGGGATCGAACCAGCAAACTTCCGGTTGCCAGACAACTCGCTCTACCTCCTGAGCCTCAACAGTAAATAAAATGTTTGACTTTGGCACAGCAAAGCCTCATAATAGCTGGTAGGCTCCATAGCCTCAAGCAGTTATTTTTATTATAACTCGGCTCGACGCAAGCAGATGGAGAAAACGAATGCAGAGCTAGACTGAGCCCCAGTCGAATACACCACGACCACAAACCAGGACGGCCCAACCAGTCAGTAGAGCAGGTTGTGCAGTGACCCAGGCCAGTGAGGCCCGTTCCAATAAGAGACATCCACAATAAGACCTCGCTGGAACAACAAGGGCAAGCCAAGTGTAAGGTTGTGAATAAAATAAAATAGAATGAAATTATATAAAATGAAATATTAATATATAAAAAAATGAAAAGTAAAAATATGAAAATAAATCATAGCCTCTGGGGCCTACCATAGACAACTGTCCGTTCATATCACTACTGTTTTTATTTGTTTTTTTTTCATGGTATCAAGTGTTATATATCCACAGAATCAGCATAACATCTGCTATCCAGTAAGCTGTACTATAAATTTATTTATAAATTAAATAGAAAAGGCAGCTGTTATTATTATTTATTTTTTTATGAGGTCTGTCCAACAGGCGTTTTTTGTCTCAGAACAGTTCAAACACCTTTTCACCATTGCTAAAGCCTGTTTTTTTTTCTCGTAACCAATGGGTGTATTATTAGAATTAGTAGTTCGTTCGCAGCGGACGCAAGCGAACAAACTCAGATTGGCTCATTCACAATAGCTGGTCCAAAAGAAATGTATTCTGATTGGCTTGGAAGGCTTGTGTGATGATGGTAAGGATGACGACTTACGTCATCGTCAAAATGGCACATGGAATGTTTTTCTCTGATCCACATCATTTGTAACATTGCGCAGCGATTTAGACAGAGTAATCCTGCGTAGATACATGAACAATAGCTCAACGTACACTTTTGGTAAAAGATTTTGGTAAAAATAAATCGGCAAATGGGAGCACCGGTGCGCCCTTAGGCCCCAGGAGGTTAAAAAGTATATGCATGCAATCGTAAGCCAATCAGCTCTTCACAACTGGATTGATGGAGAATAGGTGATGAAAGTGTAGCTGCATGGTTACCAGGGCTCTCCAGCTGA
The DNA here is from genome assembly GCA_900323305.1 of Trachyrincus murrayi. Taxonomy (NCBI): domain Eukaryota; kingdom Metazoa; phylum Chordata; class Actinopteri; order Gadiformes; family Macrouridae; genus Trachyrincus; species Trachyrincus murrayi. Next base: position 9,232 of record OOFB01016827.1, on the reverse strand, counting down.
GTAGTGTCCTGCCTCTGCTCTTCCTCCACCTCGTCAGCCTCATCTCAGACAGAGGTTGCCACAGCTGATGACGTATGCCATCCATGACACACACAAAATCACAGCAAAAAAAACCTTCATAAACTCCCTCCAAACACCATATGCACAATGTCTTCTTCCTCTGCATCCATTTCTCTTCTCTACGATCGTCTCGTGTTTTATTTCAACAATCCCACCTGCCTATTCTCTATTTGTCATTCACAAAAAATGTGAAGACTGATTCACACCAGGTGTCTCTCTCTTTCTCTCCCTCTCTATCTCTCTCTCTCTCTCCCCCCCTCTCTCTTGCTCTCTCTCTCTCCCTCTATCTCTTGCTCTCTCTATCTCTCCCTCTCTCTCCATCTCTCCCTCACCCAATTGATTTGGGGGTTATTTTTAAATCTTTGCATGAGAGTTGCAGATCATGTTCAGGACTCCTCAGCACTTCCAGTGGACCACGGAAGCACAAACGGAAGTCAAATGCGGTAACCCAAGCCTTGGTGAGGCCCTCGGGTCCTTGAGGAAAGAATAGGCTGCAGCTATATGGCCGGTGACATTGGTAAAAAATATGTTACAAATTGCAATATAGTTCTTCATTTGCTTTCCCTTGAGCACACTAACTCGTTCACAAACGTTTTTACTTATATTTACATCACATATGAGACAATTTATCCTTCTTATGAATGTATAATCATTTGAACTTGAAATGAAGAGCACTTGCTGAGGACATAATCACATTATTCATCTCTGTCAGTTACTTTCAGTGCATCCTTATATTCCCATAGAGAAATGTATTCTGCAGTAAGGCACATTAAATACACATATTCAGAGTCTCTGTCATAAAAACAAAAAGATACATTTCCCCAAACTGTTGTTTTGGGGACAAGGACAGCAAATGTACTTTTACTGGCTGTTTCTGAAAATTAAGTGCATAGTCACTATGATAATGAAAAGAAAAAACATTACAAGCTTTCAGCAAATCAAATTGGTAGCATTGAATATAAATGGTATCAAATGTACATTCATCTGCATACTGCATATACTACCTTTTTTTTAATCTACGTCAATTTAAAGTGCCTTTAACGTTTTAGAAATTCCCCCAACATTTGAGTCAGTGGGGGGGTTCTCCATCCATGCTTAGACTCACAAGTGCACAGCCGTTGGTGACGGTGATGCTGGGGGTGGTGGCTCTCAGGGCTCCGGTCATGCCGTGGTAGTACCTGAAGCAGATCTTGTTCTCCGCTGAGGAAGGAACAGAGGGAGGGGGACACAGAGGAATATGTCCATTTCATTTGAAATCAGCTATACATTGAAGTAGAACAATGGTAGTTCAACAGAAAGCAGGCCTCGACTTTGTTCTCTAAAAAAAGTTAATTGTTTCTCAAGAGGAGTTTCTGAATTAAACCTGCACTATATAACTTTTCTACTGCAGGAATTTACTCCATTAAAACATAACTGAACCAGGAAGTTTCTCAAGAATAAAACGTGCCCATCCATGAGTCAATCCATCCAAGGAATTTTTCTCTGTAAATCGTTTTATTCTGATCCACTTTTTCCCCGACTGTGGAAAAATTATATAGCTACAACTCAAGCCACTAGAGGTTGCTTGGGAAAACTTCCATACTGCAGCTTTAATAACACATACAATAATAATAATGAATAATAATAATAATGAATAGTAATAATAATAATAATAATCAGAATAATAATCAGAATAATGAATACAATTAATAATGACTTAAACTGTAACATTTATCATCCAAAATGTCAGCCTTCGACAGCTATAATGCAGCTAAAATCGCACTCAATCAGCAGGATTGTTTGAAATGGTTTTAGTTGTTTTGGCTACATAAAGTCCTATCACCGTCTAGTTGAGAGGGAGTGCAACATCCACTGGGTTTGACTGTTAATGAAGGATATGCTTTGTAATTCCCTTTGGATAAAATGGTCAGCAAAATAACTATAATGTAATGCGGATGGACCGAGGACACAGACTCAGCCTGTGTAGGCTTGTTTGTGTGTAGGAGAGTCAAAGGAAAGGCCAGATAACGAGAGGGAGAAAACAGATAAAGTGGTGACAGTGATATAGCATGGCCTGAGTCAAACCACCAAGTCTGCAGGCAAAGAGGCCATATATTTTCTATGTTTCAACATGGAACACATTAGGTGACTTCACTGATTCTCAGAACACACACACACACACACACACACACACACACACACACACACACACACACACACACACACACACACACACACACACACACACACACACACACACACACACACACACACACACACAGAGTAGATATCCACTTGCTTAGTTGTCAATTTCCCCCATGGGAAGAATGGCTTGAAGCAGAAATCAATGCTTCTTCATCAGTGTTTTCTATCTCTCAATCCCATCTCGCTCTCTCACTTCCATTTTCACTCTCTGCAGGCTGTCCGTATTTCTATCCCCTCTTTATCACTCTTCTCTACCCATCTTTGTTCCCTCAGCAGGTACTTTTCATCTAATGTTGCCCGATGTCAGGCAACAATAGATAGGGTGGCTGCATTGCTAGTCACCCTATCTAGAGTCCAATTCACACCGACCGCATCTTCACTTCCGTCATTCAATAACACACACACATGCTATATACAGTCAGTATTAATTCAGAAAGTCACTTTATCAGCACTTACTTTACCTCATTAAAACAGAATTACTCTATTTTCAATTGGTAGTTCAAGTAGTTCATGACTTTAGCTTTCATTAAACTCACATCAGCGATGTATATATGAGGTTGATGCATACCGAGCTTGGCAGAACCTAAATACGTATGTTTTGAATGACACTATGGGGAACACCCTCCAGAATGACACATTGGCACAACGCATAAAACTACGGAGGGAGTCTTTGGAGCCTCGCACCATGTCGCATGTTAGACCGCCGCCTCATGGAGCCGGTGTAAATTGAAGTCAATTAACATGGCAGTCTATCTGAAGCGTCGTAGGCTGAAGATAGACTGCCATGTTTTTGGTGTGAATTAGTGGTAAAGAGGAAGTGAGTGTGTTGAAGAGTCCATACCATTTAATATAATGGGGAGAATACCTTCTTTCTACATATTTTTTGTAGTTTGTGATTGTTTTTGTCTAGTCCAAAGCGTTCCAATAAAATGTTAAGTACGTATCAGAAATGTATGGTGTTTACGCTTGTACAATTTCGTTTGGCTTTATGGTCCATCATGTTTGATTGTCGTAGGTCAGTTTGGTATGTTCAGTGGCGATGAATGGATTCACAGTCAAAATGGGAAAATCTCTTTGCATTAATCTGTGCTTTCCATAGGTAACAAACAAGCCAAAAGATAATATATTTTTGCATACTTACACTCAGTGAAGTAGGGGCTGGCTTCAATCTTCCAAACTATTTGTCCCTTCTGAGAACCGTTGACTCCCCTATTCTTATAGTCCAGAAAGTTCTCAGACAGAGGCTCATCTAGAAAGACACACAACAATAACTATAAAAAGGAATGTTATCCTATGTTTTACTCTTTCAAGAGTACAAAATGTAAATAAACCTTCATCAGACATTAGTTTTCACAAATACGTAAGCGTAAATAGTAGTGATAACAATTTTCTTGAGAAAAAGGTACATTTGGCTTTTAAACAAGAAGGGCTAAATTAATTTGACCAAATACAGTTGTGGAGTGTGTGTTGTTGGTGGCTGGTTTAAGCAGCCTCACCTGGTCGGAGTCAGACTGATTAGACTCTGGGGCTGGGTGAGGCTGCACACCTGTGGGGCATTGGCCAATCAGGCCCACAGGTTAAACCAGCCACCAGCAAACACACTCGAGAGGAGCGCTAGCATGTACCATCTGCGCTGCCTGTTCAAAGTACTTCAAACTGTACAATAAACCGGTTTAATCATCTGCCTGTGTCCTGCTGTTGGAGAAGCCCTGGAAAGCCATGGTAGATGGCATGTGGCAGGGGGAAACTGCCACAACAGTGTAATACTACATTGACTTTAGAAGCATTGAATACGTTGTGAAGCCAATAAATGAACATTGACTATGAACTAACTAACTAACAAAGAAACACTAGCAAAGATATTAGCAAGCAGCTGATCGACGTGATTCACCTCCATGTCTCTACATCCCCTCCATTTACAGTGCATGAGATTAGTCCGGTTTGGGATGAGACGACTCCTCTACAGCCTGACAAACCGCAAACCGTCGTTTTTTGTTTGAAAAACAAGAAAACTGGGGATTGTTTTGTTGCTGAATGGGGCATGTTTCTATACGCTCTGTACAAACACGTCAAGCCTTTGGATGAGGTGTGTGAATGTTTAGGTCTGTACAAAACACTGTTAAGCCATTTGTAGCTGTGTTTTAGACTGAAACGAGTGTATCGCGATCCTATCGCTTACTAGGACCCGGGAAACTCCATGAACATGTCCTCATATTCAGATGTACACATGTCCAAACGGAAAAAGTTACCCGGTTGTTATAATGAAAGCCTTGAAAGCACATTTTCATTGTTTTTCACGCGATGCAACTTTGTGGCTGGATATAATCAGACACCCCAATAACAACCGAAGACGTTTGCAAGACTAAAGGCTCCTACCCACTAGGAGACACACCCGCCGATTCTAGAGCCGACTGACGGGAGGGGGGGCAATTGGGATGAAGGATATGCAGCGACCACAATGAAGCCACCGACTACCAAGGGACCGTCTGAAACCTGGAGCTGTACCCACTGTATTCCCATCCTTGGTCGAACCGCTTGAGGTAGGTGCTAAGCGGGCTGGCTAACGTGATCGCGTCTGTCTGTGATACATAGGATGTCTACGGTAACAGTTAGATAACTTTCTGGCTGTTGTTATAGGATGTCTACGGTAACAGACAGCTTGCTGGCTGTTGTTGTAGGATGTCTACAGTAACAGTTAGACAGCTTGCTGGCTGTTGTTATAGGGTTACCTAACAATAATAGACAATGTTATTGTCTGCAGGTTCGCCCACATCAGAAGTCGCGCAATGATATGCATCCTCGACTTCGACACTAAACTGCCTGGTTCTACTTCCTGCATTTGTAAAGGAAACCAACAAAACAGCGTAAAATATTAAGATAATGAAATAACTAATCGAAAAATGAAGGTCGACACATTCATTAGAAAGACAATATCAGTCATGAGAAGCAGGGACGTGTGTTTACAATGAGTCTAACAGTTTGATGTTGAATGGGCTTCTATTGGATGGGGGGGTGGGGTGCTTACATGGTTATCAAATATCTAAATATTGAAGCAAGCAACCTATAAACTGTCTGGGGTGCACACAAAAGCCTGGGTAGGTGTGAAAATTACCCCAGAAGTGTTTTAAAGTAAAATTCCCCTTTAATTGTTTTCATAGGGGACGCCCCATCCCCCCCTCTCTCTAATGATTTTGGATCGCCCTGATCGCCTTGCATGGTGACGTGGCCAGGGCGGTCGACCGGACGATTCTGTCGGGAGAATCGGGAATCTCCCGACCGGACGATTCTGTCAGGAGAATCGGGAATCACCCGATTCTCCCGACAGCCGGTCCGACACTGTTTGCCGCAAACAATGCAAGTGTACAGTTGACTGAATCAAGTGGCGTTAGAGAACACACACCACTCACACAGAATCCAGGATTCTGTGTGATTGAGGATCGATTGGTTTCACTTTTATATGTACAAAATAAATATAAATCCAGATTTTTTTAAAGTAAAGTAACAGGAGTGTTTTAGAAATGTAGTGAAGTAAAAGTACAGATATTTTCTATAAAATGTAGTGGAGTAAAAGTCTCCGAAATTAAATATACTACACATACAGTAACAAAGTACTTTGTTACTTTCCGCCACTGCAGCAGGGTAAACACTTTGACTCACCAATGTCATACATTCCAATCCAGTCTCCGGAGTCAACCTCCTCCTTTATGTCCCACGTGAGCACCAGCTGCTGGGATTGGCCGACAGTGTAATGGGAGCAGCTGACCGTGAGTGTAGAGCGACTTTCTGGAGAAACCAGGTCAGTGTCGCTGGTGGACCGTGGTAGTCCCAGCGCGAAGGGCTCCTGGTTCAGCCTGGTGCCACCAAAGCTCTCGGGGCTGTAACCAAGGCTACCCGCGTCCTTACATCGCCGCCAGTTCTGGCTGCTCCGGGTCGGGGAGGCCATGGCGGCCAGGCCCAGGAGCCTATTATGGTATATATTCTGCAGAGAAGGAATACATTCACAGCACACAAGTTATCTTTAAAATAACTGTGTACAAGTTATCCATGAAGAGAGCCCAAATACAGTGGAAGTACACACACACACGCACATACACGCACACACACGTGTGAGGGTACTGACCTTAATGCTACACAGGTGTGTCAGCATAATGACTGATCAACTCAAAACAGAGCAAAACCTAGGAGAAGGGGCAGGGAAGAAAGGCCGGCATATTACATAAAGAGAACAATTCCAAACAATGGAGAAGAATTATGGTGATAGAAAGAAAGTTTGCTTGTTTGTCTGCAGTCATTTCAGTCTGTGGTCATAGCAAAGCCTGTGATGGCTATATGGCTAGCCACATAACCAGCATAACCTACACCTGTATATTTCTTTGGTCCCTCGCAAAGCCATTGCAGCCTTCACAGCCAGTGAAGTGTTCCTGTCTGCAGTTGTAAAATTCGACTGTATGTAAATTCATAATGTATACACAGAGGCCCATGCGGAAGTGCCTATAAGGTGTTGACTTCAAAATGAAGACTGCTGCTTCAACTAGTTTGCCAGCCTTGCACAGATTAGCCAAATTGTTGTTGGTTGTGAGACATAAGTATATCTGAGCCTCAAGACAGAAATAGTGAAATTGTCATACCTAATCTTGATGAGGATACAAAAAGATTTAGCAGGAAAATACAACATAAAATTGAATTGACATCATGTGACCACTGTCAATGTCTACAAAATCAAACAGGAGACATTCAATGCACAATAAGATGGACACAAATAGAATGAGAAGACCACAACATGCCAAAAGAGCTTTCATATGTGTCTGCAGACAAGCAAATGGTTTGCATTGTAGTGGGGAATCTTGAAAGCCTGCAAAGTAAGATAAGGGACGGCTCAAAAGCTTTCTTCCTCCCAGCCCCCACAAAACACTCTTGTATTCGCTGTAAATGGAATGGATTACCGATAGCCATGCTCTTTTTTCCCCCATCTCTATGTTTGTCTCTCCCTTCCAAGTTGAATCTCTACTGGCCTCTCCCTTTAAACATCTCCCTCTCTGTTGGCTTTATTCCTAACTAAATTACAAGGCATCAGGTAGCTTCTCAGCTTCTTGTCTTTGTGATGCTGCTAATGCTGAGCTATTGTTCCCCGCTCTACCAGAACAAGCTTATCTGAACAAGGCTGTGCCAATTTAGATCAAGACATATGGATCCTTTAGCGTAAAAGGAGTTAGATAGTACAATAAGAGAGGTATGTGTGAGTATAAAACGCAAATACTTTACAACTAATTGGGTTGTAAAGTATGTGTGTGCATGTTTCAGCATTGCAATGGATCAAACAAAATGGTATAGCCTACATTAACTACACAGTGAGATAGAGGGTTTTGAGGTGGAGGTCGGCTGAATGGGTTGGGACAGGATGAATTATGGTCTCACTGCCTTGTTTTATTTTTTATCTTTTTTACTAATGGAAATGCCCTCACATAGCCCTCATTTTGCAATTACTTTGTACAATTGTACGCTAAATAAAATTAACTTGCTGCATTAGGTCCTTTAGTTTATATGATGAATGATGTTTACAGAGGTTGGTCGGTAAACAGGCAGGTTGGTCGACTTTTTGTCAATGTCATAACTATTTATAGATTTAGCAATACATTCCACATGGAAATAATTATTTGTTAAATAATCAAGATATTAAAACAGATATTACATCTGTACATTAGGTGAGGATTATCTTACAGTTAGACAGTGAAAGCTGTGACTTGTAAGAGAGAGAGCACCTGTTGCGATACAGTTCAAGTCCTTTTCACCTGTTCCTTTGTGATTCTGATATATTGATCCATCTAACATTTTGATCAGAACGATCAGTCTATTGATCTATTAATCCATGTCGAGACTTTCAGTGTTTTGTTTCCCTATGTACGATGGCTGGAGAATGTCAGATAGACACGTTTCTTTAGTGGTAGTAGTAGAAGTAGTCACAGGTGGGCAGGTATGATGAGGTACGATGGCGTACATGTACATCATCAATAGTACTTTAGTATGCTTTAGCTGCCTTTAGACCGACTGTACTGTGGAGATTTGTATTTCCACTCAAATGTCAAAGCACTGAACTTTTCTCACTGGCTCTTGCATAGGAGTAGGGCCAACTTGTGACATCCCCATCCTCAACAGAACTCAGTAGACACCACATCTTGGTCATTGGCTCAACGTGTGCACACTTAGAGGTTTTTTTTTCCACACCTGGAAAAGCCTTCATTTTAAAGGCATGCTAGTAGTTAGATTTGCTTTGGTGTGTGTCTGTGTGTGTGTGTGTGTGTGTGTGTGTGTGTGTGTGTGTGTGTGTGTGTGTGTGTGTGTGTGTGTGTGCAGGTTGTATACTATTCCTGCCCAATACAACTGTATCTGAGCCATTAGCCCCAGTGCTGATCCCGATTGCTCATCTTATGCGCTTTATGAAATAAAAATGATCTACATTTGACATTCTAGTCCACGTTCGTTTTCTTTGTCAGATCCCGTCACCACTTTGAACGAGTGCAGAGAGAATACAATAAACACAGAAGCCAGAGGATCCATTAATGTACACTCCTAACATAATCTGTACACATTTAAGCACTATCCGATCAATACTTCCAGCCATCTCTCAGTATGATATTTGTGTTAGGTGATGACACGCCGGCAGTATGAAGCAAAAACAGCGGTCGGTCTAGCAATTAGGAGCTCTCATTCCATCACATATTACAACTGCCAGTCAAAGTTGAACTATTTTCAACTTTGACCACAGCAGACACTGACCATTCAATGTTAGGCCGTCTACTGCCACTAGGGGGCAGCAGTGAGTCTCCAGCTCCTCCCCAATGATATCATGCCATTTCACACACCTGTGGCTCATTCACCAAATCAAGGAGAATATTTAAAACCAAGCTTGTCAGTTTGTCATTTGTCAGATCGTATTTGTATACACTGACGCTACTCTCTCTGTTACCTGCTTGTTTGGATTACCTTACCT
>OOFB01016824.1:0-30202 GCA_900323305.1 Trachyrincus murrayi | reverse complement strand
AAAGGAAGAAAATACAATCAATTTGAATGTTCTCTCTGTCGCCTTTACTAAACTAAAGTGTGTGTGTGTGTGTGTGTGTGTGTGTGTGTGTGTGTGTGTGTGTCTCTCCCTCCAGGTGGACGAGCTGTATGAGGCGTTCTGCATACAGAGCAGACTGAGAGACGGTGCCAGCAGGATGAAGCAGGCCTTCTCCTCCTCTCCCTCCACCAAGGCCACCAAGGAGAGCATCGCAGAGGTCAACCGCCGATACAAGGAGTACACCGAGGTAGACACACACACACACACACACCAGCTTCCTGTTAGCTGAGCTTATAGCTTGATTAGCTTAGCTTATAGCTTGATGAGCATGGAGCATGGACAAAAATATAAATATATACTGTATATATCTATGTGCCCAGGAGTATTTCTCACAGAGGTAGACACACACACAGCAGCAGCTTCCGCTTAGCTTAGATTGATTAGCATAGTTCTGAAATGTATTCTGGGTAAAATAAATAAAAACCATGTGCCCAAGAGTATTTCCGACGGGACACACCCATGATAAGAATGTGTGCACTATGGTATGATACGACGCTTTTCATAAGACTCCACCAAATGGCATGGATTCATTTTTCTGGCTTGTCCAGCAAGGAAGACTAGACCAAACCAAACCAGTGAATGGCCCAGAGATGATGTACATTTGGGATAGGTTGAGTTGTCTACAGGTCCTTTATTGAAACTTGCCGACAATTCAGACATGCTATAAAGACCCTAAACACATTGAATAGTTTCAAATTAGATTATTCTTTCAGGTAACTTTATCCTCAGCTTGCTCTCAAAGGACTGTTGGCTAATGATATGAGCAATATGAAAACAGGCATATTCTTTGAAGTGATGAAAAAGTGGTGTTTTTTTTATTTCTTTAGTTTTACTTATCGCTGCCTAGAAACCCTTGCACTTGAGTGGTGAATCGTGACCTAGATTGCCCTTCAGGTGAAATCATGGATAATACTTAAAATACCTTGATACTTGAAAAACCGTGATCTGTAACCAGAGACGTGTGCGGCCGTAGGCAGGTAGAATCAGCTTTGACCTTAACCTCGACAGAAACTCACAGAAACTGTAATTACAGGCCCTTTTTAAGCCTGCAGCTCAACCCACTTGCCTTGGAGTTTTGACTGGCTAGTAAATGCATCTTGTCCTCCTCACTTTAATTACTATTGTTGGTGTTGTTCTTGTCCAGGCTGCCATGTTTAAATGAATGAATGTGTCTCTCTCTCTCTCGGGACCCTGTGTGTAGAACATGGGCACCTTTGAGAGCGAGCTGGAGAACCTACTGGGGGAGTTCCATATCAAAATGAAAGGTAAGATGAGAGTGATGCTCTCTCTGGTATACAACGATACATCTTATATAATAGCATTACTTATAGTATTGGTATTATAATAGTATTACTAAAAGGGGAGTAACTTAAAGGGGAGTATAACCAGAGCGATGATATTGTAGGATTATGTAATTTGTGACAAAGGTTCAAGGTTCAATTTCTTGAGGAAAATACAGAAGAGAATAAATGATTGTTGTACAATGCAAATTATTTATGAAATGAAACTTTTCAATGAAACGTTTAAAAAGGTTAATTAAACTGGAGGCAGTGCTGCTGGGTTTATTTCCAACAAAGCGCTTTTGAAGCACCTAGTACCTAATTTCCTTTTAAAGAAACCATTTAATAGTCAGTCAGGGAATGGAGGCAAAGCTTCCATAAGCCTACAACACTGATGATGATCACATGCATGACGTCGTGTTTTCATCTCTTTCTTCATCTCTTAGGTCTAGCAGGCTTCGCCAGGCTCTGTCCCGGAGATCAGTACGAGGTACGGTTTTGTTTAGCAATATAATATATATTTAGATCACCATCAAATTATACAACAAAAACAAATCAGAGAGAGAAACAAAACCGTACCTCCATTGCGGTTTTGTTTCTCTCTCTGATTTGTTTTTGTTGTATCATTTGATGGTGATCTAAATATATATTATATTGCTCCAGGAGGACATACTTGAAAAAAACTATCAATTTCCCAGTTTCTCTTTGTATATACAGTTGTATGGCTTTTAGTCTAAGCCATACAACTAATATTGGAAGGTTTCAGGTTGACTGTAATAAGAACTGTCTTCTTTCAAAACAAACTAAATGAAGTTATTTTAAGTTTGGACATTTTCCTTTTTTAATGATCATTAGTCATCCTAGCTCAACCTGTTCCTTTTTCCGTCTTTCTCTCGCTCTTCTCTCTCAGATCTTCATGCGGTACGGGCGCCAGCGGTGGAAGCTGAAGGGGAAGATAGAGGTGAACTCCCGCCAGAGCTGGGACGGAGAGGAGATGGTCTTCATGCCCCTGATCACTGACCTCATCAACATCAAGGTGCCCGCCCACCACCGCTTCACAGCAGACTGTGATGGATAGATTGCGTTCTTCAAATGTTTTGATACTTTTTAAAGACATTTTGTGAGTGTAGCATGAGACTTCTCTAAAAGCATAATGCGCTTAGCCACAGGGGGTTAGCTTAGCTTGTTTATGCTAGCTCAAGCTAGGATTAATGAGCTTCATAGACGCACGACCCCATTACAAACCTGGTTATGGTTGTCCTGTCTAGCTCAACTGCCAGGGATAGGGGCCACCTATGCTGAGACTGTATTCACTCACAGTATTGTAAGGCAATGGTTCTCAACTGGTCTAGCCTCAGGACCCACATGTGTCATTAGACCAGTAGTTCTCAACTGGTCTGGCTTCAGCACCAACATGTGTCATTAGACCAGTGGTTCTCAACTGGTCCAGCCTCAGGACCCACATGTGTCATTAGTCATTAAGTCATGACCCAAAACAAAAAAATGTCTTCATGTACTGTTCAAAACATTGAGCTAACAAAAAGCTGCAACAATTGGGGCTAAACTCAATGAAATAGTAAGCCATTGAACCATGAATTAACATTGAAACATTGGTTAATTCATGGGCTTCTTTCTAAAGATTAAAGTTTGGCATATGCTCTGCGACCCACTGAAAATGACTTCCAGTTTGAGAATCACAGTTGTAAGACACTCTGGATAAACTAACTTCAAACTCAGTTTCAAGCCTTGCACCAACACTAGCTAAAGCTATAGCTATAGGTTTTTGTCTTTAACCGTTGTGGCGGTTGCGGTTGTCTCCGCCAGGTGACGGAGCTGAAGGGTCTGGCTACCCACATCCTGGTGGGCTCCGTGATCTGCGAGACCAAGGAGCTGTTCACCGCCATGCCCCAGGTGGTGGCCGTGGACGTCAACGACCTGGGAACCATCAAACTCAACCTGGAGGTCACCTGGTTGTAAGTAGAGAGGTTTTTTTTCCCCACACTTTATTCACAGTTTACTCACGTGATGAAAAGATGAGGAATGTTGTTGTTTCTCATGATGTTTCTCATAGTTTCTCGTAGTGTCATATAATGTTTCATGAAAATGTTTGTTTCGTAAACAATACAAATATAGAAAGAGTAGCTGTTTAAAGGGGCCCTTGTTTTACCCCCAAGGTGTGAGGCTGATTAGTCATTGCAACCAATTTAAAAACCTATCCACTAGTGGGAGTGACCACCCAGATGTATGATGGATGAACTCCAGTGGATAGACTCTGAAATGGCTTGTAAAGAATAATCCACCTCACACCCGGTGGTAAAATAGGGGCCCATTAACACAAGGAAATGACTTTCGAAAAAAGATTACATCTATAACATGCAAAACTGTACAAATTATTACAAAGCAATCCTAGAAAAACAAAAACGAAAGTAATATGATATGAAAGAAAGGAAAATAACATAGAAAGTCGCATTGTCATATTTGAAATGGGCTTTATTACATCCATGACACTGTTCAGCGTAGTGATCTAATAAAAAAAATACAAAAATGACTGTCTAATAAAATCACCCTCATTGGACCTTTCTCTCTCTCTCTCTCTCTCTCTCTCTCTCTCTCCACACACGAAGCCCCTTCGATGTGGAGGACGTCACCCTGTCTTCGGGGAACGTCAGCAAGGCCACGGCGCTCCAGAGGAGGGTGTCCATCTACAGCCAGGGCACCCCCGAGACCCCCACCTTCCAGGACACCAACTTCTTCGTGAGTCCCCTCTGGCGCGTGGTACCTCTCTCTGTATAGAGAATGGCAGGGAGTTAGATCAGACTAGATGGGTGCTAGTAGGTTCCTTCATTGAGGATTCGTCCAAACTCGGAAAGTGTAATCGATGTCACTAATTGTCGGAGTCGCGCTACGCTAACTGTCTTTGACTGTCTGCACCGCGCCGACCCTGTTCCTTTGTATGTTGTCGCTCTGATGATGCTGTCCTATCTATGTTGTTAACACCGCCAGTACCTGCCCCCTGACACTAACCCTTGACCCCTAACCCATTCCTCTCTCGCACCCCCTCCACCTCCCCCCCCCCCCCCCCCCCCCCCCCCCCCCCCCCCCCCCCCCCCCCCCCCCCCCCCCACCCCCCCCCCCCCCCCCCCCCCCCCCCCCCCCCCCCCCCCCCCCCCCCCCACCCCCCCCCCCCCCCTCCCCCCCCCCCCCCCCCCCCCCCCGGCGTTGGGTGCAAAGCAGTGGCGTCCGCACCCTGTGGAGCGCCAGCGGCTCTCCTTCCTGCACGCGCTCCGTGACACCCTGCTGGAGAAGCTGAGGCGCAGCCGCTCGTTCGGCGACCTGACCTCGCTCCGGCCCAGGCCCAAGTCCAGCCTGGAGGTCTATGTGAGTGTGTTGTGTGGATCCCTCCCCCCCCCCCCCCCACCCACCCACCCACCCCCTTACCCCTGCAACCTCCACCCTCCGCCCATCTATCCATCCCTTGAGCCCCCTTTCCTTCACCCAGGATGAGTGAAGCTGGCGGGGCATGTCTCTTGGTTGTGTGGGCTGCAGTGTTTCGCCCCACGGTTCTCGCCATGCGGCGGGCTGCTTGCTTTCTCGCGCTGGATGGAAGGTCTGGTGTTCATTATAGACCGGAAAGGAAGGAGGACAGGAGTCTTTCCTGAGTAGAGACTGGGTCTTGGGAGGATGGCTGAGCTGTAGCTGTAGATTTAGATGAGAATCTTCAACAACCTGACCTGGTCTGTTCTTCCCACTCCTCGCTCTCCTTCTTCCATACATGCATCTCTCTTCGTCTCTCCATCCCTCTCTCTCGCTCTCTCTCTCTCTCTCTCTCTCTCTCTCACACTCATTTACTCTGTCTCTCGCTCTCTCTCTCTCTCTCTCTCTCTCACACTCATTTACTCTGTCTCTCGCTCTCTCTTTCCCCCATCAGTCCGCTCTCCCAGACGACGTGTTCGAGCACGGCGGCTGCAGCGGCGTGGAGTGCAAGCGCCTCTCCTTCACCTTCTCCGACACCTCGGCCTCCACCTCCACCCCCAGCGCCAGCCCCGCCCCCCCCACCACGCCCAACCAATCCAACCCCGAGATCACCGTCACGCCCCCGGAGCTGGACGCCTCCTCCCTCCAGCTCCCGGCCACCAGGGAGGACTCCATCGCGGAGGAGAATGCGGTGATGGAAGAGGAGGAGGAGGTAGAGGAGGAGGAAGAGGAGGAGGGGGAGGACGAGTCGGACAGCCGAGGCAGCAGCAGCAGCAGCGGCGGGGCGGGGGGCTTCGCCAGCGACGAGGCCGACGGCGTGGACGACTCGGACTGGGAACGCACGGAGTCACTGGGCACCGGCCGCGGGGGCTCCGGGGCCGCGTCGCTGCGCTCCGAGCGCCGGCTGTCCACGGTGGCCCCCGAGGACGTGTTCCTGCACCACGCCGACCTGGACCTGAAGCCCCTGGAGCTGGACACCGATGAGGCCGCAGGCAGCCTCACCCGCCAGCTGGTGCGGAGGCTGACCTCCACGGACATGGGGCCCGAGGAAGAGGAGGAGGAGGAGGAGGAGGACGGGGCCCAGGGTGGGAGCGGTGAGGTGGAGGAGGCGGCCCAGGGTGGAGGTGTGAGCTGGGCCGGGGATGGCGGTGGCAGCAGCCTGGAGGAGGCAGTGCAGAGCTTGCTGATGAGGCTGGAGGCCCTGACGCAGCGCTGCAGCCAGCTGCAGGACCTGGAGCAGGAAGTGATGCGCCTGGAGGACCTGCTGAAGGTGAGACCGCACACACACATGCATTGGCGCACACACACGTGCACACGCACTCATTCACTCACACAGACAGACAGACGCACATATACACACACACACATACATACTCACGCACACACATACACACACACACACACACACACAAAGGGCCATGGGTCGGGAAACATATCTTGATGTAATACTTATACTTATATTGTATTCTGCATGAATCGTATAACATTAATTTCATAGGAAACAGTTTGCTTACAGGTAACACAATATATACATATCTTGATTTAAATTATCATTTATAAAGGTTACTCAATAACACTAGGTTTACAACTGCAGAAATGACACAGAAATGAAACACAGAACTGACTTGGTTAAATCAAACAAAAATATCATAATTATCATGATTACATCCATCAAGGGGTTCAAAGTTTTCTTTTTCCCCCATCACCTCCATCACCTCTCTCCCCCCCCTGCACCCCTCGGTGCCCAGTGCCGGCTGCCGGGCCACAGGAGTCGGTCGTCGAGCCTCAGCCTGACGGTGGAGAGCGCCCTGGAGAGCTTCGACTTCCTCAACACGTCCGACTTCGACGACGAGGACACCGGGGACGACGGGGGCGTCCTCTGCACCCCCCCCCAGAGGTCTCCCTCGCTAGACATGGAGGGAGGTCGCATCGGGTGAGGAGAGGAGAGGGAGGGAGGGAGGGACTGTGGAGGGGGAGATGATGTGACCTGTTTTAACAAAACTTTCATCGAAGTATTACTAGTCTTTTTTTGTTGGTTATTTCTCAATTGTATTATATTTTTATTTGACTGTTACCTGTATGTTTCTCTTTTTACAATTTGTGTTATGCAATTGAAACTGCTCAGTCATTTGATAAATAAAAGGCTGACTGACGCAAGTTAGAGACGATTGGTTTGACGTGCGTGTATCTGCTGCCCCCTGGTGGTCACATTGTGTAAGTGTTTCTCTCGGTCGCTGCGTCTTTCCAGTGGTCAGCATCCGGAGGCCAGGGGACACTTGAGCGAAGCCCTGACGGAGGACACAGGAGTGGGCAACAGCGTGGCCGGGAGCCCTCTACCCCTCACCACAGGAAACGAGAGCCTGGATGTGGCTGTTGTCATTCACTTGCAGTACTGCAATCACCTCATCCAGGTAAATAATTCAGTGTAGTTTTGGTTATTATTTAGTTAAACAAGTGTTAACGCAACAAAAAAGCAAAAATAAACAATTATTTTATGTTTATGACACTCACCTGACACCTTTTGGATGTAATGACAGCTGTTGACCAGCGGGGTCAGTGTTTGGCAGCGTCGCAGCCTGCTGCAGAAGCTGACGGCCCAGACGCAGCTGTTTGAGGAGCTGGGAGAGATTAGCATGGACACATTGGGAAACGTCGCATCTGCTGCAGACGGTGGGTAGCCCCGAGGGTACTGTACCCAGACATAGATTTAATGATGTGTACAAGACATTAAGATCTTACAATCGAAAGGCAATAACACATTCAGATATGTTCATGTTAGGTGATGAAGATCAGATCAATCAGCCTGATAATGTCAGAATTTGATGCGGAATTTGATAGTTGGAAGTTCACTTAAAACAAATATAGACGTTTCCATGTGGATGTCATTCTCTGCTGTTGAGAATAGCAACTATGTAGATTTTATAATGCAAGGATCATCTCTCACTTTAGAAAAACAAACTTTTGATCCTGCTTCTTCACAATATGAAACACTTTTCATGTCAACGTATTTTCTTCATCTTCATCACAATTTACACTCAAGACTACCAGACGATCATAAAAGCTGTAAACTCACTGCATGCAAACGACCCCCATACGTTGTCTACCAACCCTTAACACCTCTGCGTCTGCCCCCCTCCCCTCAGTTCTCCCGGGGCTAGCGGAGAGACCCCAGCTGTCGACCCTGTGGTCAGAGTGCAGTGGGTCGGGGGGGCTGTTCCACACCACGCTGGAGCCCGTCTTGCAGCACATGAACGGGCTGTACCTGGCCAGACTGCAGGAGCACCACCCGCGTGACACCGCCCAATCAGGTAGGGGTGGACTGGTACTCGCTCGCTTGCATTTGCGAGAGTGTGTGTGTGTGTGTGTGTGTGTGTGATTGTTATATATCGGTGGGGAGACTAAAGATTGGGAGGTCCAGAGGGAGGGCCTTGTACAGTTGTCAATCAAAAGTAGTGCTTGGGACAATCCAGTCATTCCCATAATATTGACTGACACATCCCTACCGTCCCTATCTCAAAATATATACCCATCATGTGTTTATCGCCCAGCTTCATTCTTATACCCAATAGTTTTGTCCGTTGCAGCGACTAGGGCAGGGTAGTGTAGTGGGTTAGAGTGTTCGAGCCCCAGCCGAAAGGTACCGGGTTCGATCCCCGTGTCCACACACAGCCTAACCTGTAGGCATCCTTGAGCATCCGTCTGCTAAATGACCAAACAGTCAATGTATCAGTGTAAAGTATCAGCGTTTTGTGACTCAATCTGCCATTGTTCAAACGGACCATCGTCCCCTTCCTCCCTGTGTAGTGATCAGCATGGTGGTGAGTGAGATGGTGAACAAGCCCGAGCCGCCCTCTCCCCCCGCCCAGCAGCGTGAGGCGGCGGCCATGCTGCCTCAGGATGTCCTCACTGTGTTCCAGTTCCACAGCTACGTGCTGCAGCACGACGTCCAGGACATGGGAGCCCACCTGCTGGACCTGCTGCGAGAGGGTAGGGAGCCGCTATACTGAGAGGGTAGTACTTGTGTAACAGAGTCCTTCGTGTAGGGCTGGGCGATATGGAAACATTTGTTATCGCGATAATCGTGGGGAATTCTACACGATTATCGATACATTTCACGATATGTTTATGAATTCAAAATACAGTTCTGAACGGTCTAGCTGAGGGTCATTCAGTACATTGAAGTATTTAGACATTTTAAAGTATGGTATTGGACTAAAGCTAGTTTTCCTTTCTCACTGGCGTTTTAAACCTCAGTGTCTGAGAATAGGGTATTAACACCACATTGAGTCCAGCTCTGTGACTCATCCGCGGAGGTGAGAGTGAACTGATACACACTTTATTCATCTGATGCTCAGGCGTGTTTGCGGAGGCCCTGAACAGTGGGGACTCCAGCCTGCGTCTGGCTGAGCTGGACCAGGTGTCTGCGGCCCGGCTCTGGCCCAGAGACGGCACCCTCAGGGCCCTGGCTGGCCTGCTCACTGCAGAGGAGCCGGAGGTCAACAAGGCTGCGGCGAACTACCTCTCCTCTGCTGCCTCACACGCACACTTCAGGAACAAGGTGCATTGTGGGGGGCCGCGGGTTCAATGTAATTAGTTCGTCAAAGAATAGTGGTGTATGGAAAAGAGATCAGTGTATGTTGATTGTGTGTTAAATATTTAATGTGATAAGCATGAATGATAATCCGATAAGCATGACTGACGGATACGTAATTGTCAATGATTGATTGAGGTGTAAATTATGTGTAACAAACCACTGCAAGGCTCGTGTCCACGGCTGCTAAGTGTGTGTATGTGTGAATGTCAACAGGCGGTAGAGTGCTACACCCAGGCGCTGTCGGAGGCGGGCTTCCAGAGCCAGAGAGCCGCCTGCGCTGCTCTCAGCTGTCTGCAGGTCAGTGAGGTCAACTAGGACACCAAGGACAGCTGACACAATATGCCACCATTTTGAATGCTGAAACTTTCTCTGTAGTTTTTAACTGAAACCGTTTTGAATGCTGAAACTATCAGTAGTTTTTTTTAACTGAAACCATTTTGAATGCTGAAATGTTATCAGTAGTTTTAATTGTAAATACTTGTAAAATGTTAACTGAAGTACTGTATGTTTGAAACCTAATGTTTCACATTTATTACAGTTGGTTACGTAGCATGTATAATTTGAACCATTAATAATGACAAAAGTGGCAAAATTCTGGTCTTTAAATGGCGACTTTTGCGATTTCCTTTTAAGCAACATTGATTTACATGAAGTGTCTGTCTCCATCTCTCTGTCTCTAGGCAGCAGAGAGCATCAGGGCAGTAGTGGCTCTCTGTGACTCTGCTGATGAGGAGTTACGTCATGTAGCGATTGAAACGCTTCTCGCATTTGGTGAGTAAAAGAGATTCATAGAAAACATCAAACAAACCAACTGAAAGCAAGAAATCTGCATTAAAGCTAAATGAGCTAAGCAGATGACATGGATTCTCTTCACTTGATCTATTAAAAGCTGCTTCTGGAAGTGCTACTACTATTTGCCGATAGATTGGTGATTTCAGATCAAGGTCATTAAGGCGCAAGCTAGCGGCGAAGCATCTTGCTCAACATTCTCGCAACACTAAATAAACAGGTTTTAGAGACCCTCTCTCCTCACGCCATGTTTGTTTTCCAGGCGAGGAGGGACGCCTGGCGTACGAGCAGCTGGACACGGTACCGGGGGAGATGATACTGATGGAGATGCGGAGGAGCAATGTCCTCACCACCGCCTTCTGAGACCCCGCCTCCCCCCATCTAATCTAGGAGAGTACACTCCCTCGG
Organism: Trachyrincus murrayi; assembly: GCA_900323305.1. Classification (NCBI taxonomy): domain Eukaryota; kingdom Metazoa; phylum Chordata; class Actinopteri; order Gadiformes; family Macrouridae; genus Trachyrincus; species Trachyrincus murrayi. Next base: position 19,579 of record OOFB01016824.1, on the reverse strand, counting down.
TCTAACATCCCCAGTGTGTGGGTTAGCAGTTTGTTTTGTAAAGGCGTGGCCTACATTGCTTGGTTAATCCAACGTTACACTGGTGTTCATTTCTGTTCGAACTAACTGCTCCAAGAGGGATAAAAAGGCGGGTGGGCTGTTGAGCACGGTTCTGGTTGATGTTTCCTTCTGAGAAGAAGAAGAAGAAGAAGAAGAATAAATACTTTCTGCCTATTGTCTTAACACACAAAGACATGCAAAGACCCCGCCCCCATCGCTACCTAGCTCATCCTTCCACTCCCTTCCTTACAACCACAGACCTTATTCACCTAGCGGCCATATTGGTGAGTTGGGTGGGTAAACCTTTCTATAATGTTCTAGAAACCGCGACAGCTCATTCGAAAAGCATTCTAAATGCTGGTACCTGGGTGGGGAAATGGAGTGCAGCACTAAAAAAAAGAATCCATTGGGTTTTCATGGTTTCCAAAGATTCTAGAAGGTTTCCCTGCCCAACTAACCGATATGGCTGCTAGGTGAATGAAGGGTCTATTATCGGTCCCCACTTGCTCCCGCCTGCTTTCTGAGCCAGCCACACAGGGCAATATTACATGAAATATACGGAGCGAGAGAGAGAGACTTTAACTGGACACATGGGACCCATTTGGGTGCTGCAAAGACTGAGAAACGTGGATCCCTAACCCAACCCCCCCCCCCCCCAACACAGTATTGGGAGGGGGTGAGTAAAATGGAGGGTAGGTGTGGGAGGGAGGCGTGGGAGGGGAGGGAGTCCCTAGGGGGAGGTATACTGTTTGCATCTCTGGACGGCCTGGAAGCACATTTCCCAAACAAACTGCTCTGTCTCCATAGCAACCACTGGAGCTGTCCGTCATCACTGCACACCACTTCGTCACTATAAATATAATAAGGCTTTTTAATTATCAACTAAGCTGTCAGAGTTGTTTTGAGGTTTTTGCACTGTTGCAGGCGTGTAGATAAGGTACATTGTACAGAGTGACGTTTCCAAACTGGATTTTTATCTTTTGTTATTATTTTGAAGTTCTGTCCAATGTTATGTTCCACTTGTCAGTTTCAGGGATTCTTGTGACGGTTTGTTCTGCGCTTGAAAGATCATGTGCAGGACTATTGGTGTATCAGGGATGGTTTCCAAGGTGACCTAACGTTGGATTACGTGGTAAAAAAAGAACAAAAAACGATTTTGGGATCAATGATCTTACATTTTAACCTCAAGACTTGGTAGGGATCACATACTCTTGCAGTTTGACAAGTGCTTTTCTCTGTACATATGTGTAAGTAACCACAAAAAACATTTTATTAAGTGCATTTAGGATGTGAGCTTTGGTATGACAAGATGGGTAGATTAATAACCGCATCCTTTTTTCCTAGATCTTGTTCCTATTGAATACATGGTGTGGTGGCAAGTTTAAGGCCTTTCTCAAGGCTTGCACTTTGTGCATAGCAGTACAATAAGAGATCTTTTGGGCAGTATAGATTGTGTATGCGTATGCTACTGGATGTAATACCAGAGGTTGGAAATGTTTTGAATGCATTATGTCAGCTTACTTCCCTCGTATCATAACCTGGGATTTGGTGGGGAGGTTAAGGCTCTGGATTTAATTTTCACCAGTGTTACGGTACTGCTGAGTCTATTGATCATGCACAACAACAACAACAACAACAACAAATATCTCATTTGTTCAGTCAAATGTATTTATTATTTACATATGTGATTCTAATATTCTAAAGAGTCTAATATTCTGTGAAATGTTACTTCATAATGCCGCAGATGATCTTCCACATCGTGTATGATTTGTATATTTATTTAGTTTGAAAACTAAAAGAAAATTACCTGTTATATTACCTTTTACAAATGATTTAATGTTTTGCAATTGGAGTTTATTTTTGAATGCTTCATATCGATTATTTGGAGAACATTGTGATCAGAGATTTGCATAGTAAAATAATATTATAGATTTGGTTTTTTTCTCCAAATTGCCCAAATCCCCATGGGACGGTATATTTTAGAAGTATCACCTTGTTACTTTCTTATCCAAGTCATTTTACGTAACCAAAGCAGAAAAACAATTCTTGACCATTAAGTAATAATTTGTCATCCACCTTGAATGTTAGCAATATCATCACAATACAAGCATCTGCATTTTGGCAAGAATATTACTCTAGCCTAAAAAGAGAAGCACAGTAAAATAACAAATAACATTGGAATCGTGTATGAGACTTGATTGACACTCGATTCTATCTGCACAGTTCAGAAGCCATAGTATAATAAAGCAAGCGGAACTATTTTTGTGAAATATGTATTTTTATTATTATAAGCTCTAAACGTGTGAAGGTTGCTCTTTAAAAAAACTGAAAACTGCTTTAGTTTATTTTCTATGCTGGGGTTTGCCCCTTGTGCAAAACATGATCTTTTATTTTATTTCAAGGTGAAGAGCATTACAATATTTTAATGTAATGAGATCCATTGTACCCGCACGTGTAATTCCTGTTAATATTTGAATCAGTGACTTTCTTTTTATCTGTTGACCAGTGTTACGCATTCATCTTTTTCCGTTTCAAGTCAAAAAGCACGTTGGCAAAACATTTACATATTGACTGTTTTTTACTGAAACGTATACAGTGGCTTTAACAAAAATCTGCTACCGTGAGCCGTATTTTGAGATTGAACTGTCTCTGTGGTCAATAGCTTCGGTTGTCGCTGCATTAGCTGTGTAATACTTTACTCCATCCCGCTTCACAGTATTTCATCTGCTCATCGAAAGTTGCAATAAAGTTTTATTTTTGCATAATTATGAAAATGAATGATATTGTTTCCTCACATCCTGATTGGAAAATATGTCTCTCTCTCTCCCCCTCATGTATATGGCTGTTTATAGAATAGTTTGAAGTTGTTTTTACTCATTCATATCTTTTAATGATATGGCCCTTTTTAGTATCCCAAGAGTTCCAACCTGTGTTGGTGTTATAGCAACCTGTAGTCCAATCACTTTCAGCTGCCATTACATCATCTAATTCTTAAGAATGTTGTTGGGTGTTCAAAATCATAGTTCTGGGGACTTGAACAACAACAAAAATACACCCTTTATTGAAAGACTGGTTAGAGAAAGATTCAGCCATGTTTACGTGGTTAACATCATTTTATAGCCACATCAAGCAGCGCCTGTTTCCTCCAACAGAGGGAACATTTATAATGCCCGAGGATCTTCACAGTACAAAGATCCTCGGTGCTGGACAGGAGGTCATGGACGCAGACACGCCTCTCTCCGTGCGGGTTGAAGCAGTGACGTGCCTGGGAATATTAGCCTACACGGGTGAGAACCACCCCTTGCATCGTAACCAGGAATATGCCATGAAAAAGTACAACCTAAAATACATTGTCAGGAATTGAAATAAAAGATCACACCTGTGCTACAACTTTTATATTAGCATTTCTAACATCTGCAACCAAGTCAAAATAAATTGTTTACAATACATTAGTAAGTCGACATATCAAAAAAACGATTTCATGTCCATTGTATGCAATTCAAGACCATAGAGGGAGACATCTTACTCCAAGCCATTCAATGAAGTACATCCTCAGGCGGTTATCACGGTGCATCAGTCGCAGCAAAGTTCTTCCCAGCCGTAGTGAACTTGCTCCACATTCGAGAGCTGACAGACGACCAGGCCATCGCCATTGTGCAGGGGCTGACCAACATGTGCTACTGCCACGTAAGAAACCAACAGGCAGCACATGACGCAGGACTCAACGACATATTACAGGTACGGTCCCCGTTGGACATGGCAGAGGACACTTTCATTGATCTGAAAGGACAGGCTTGTCTTGAAGGGCTATGAAACGCTAGTGTTCCCTATAAACATGCCGTACGACGTTAAACATTAAGCCATGCCCACTTGAAGTCTATACATGAAGTCAAGTTCACCATTATTAGAGAACTCCCTGGTTGTAGACTGCAAGAAAAATGGTATTAAAATAGTACTTTAGTGTAGTTTACTGTATTGTTGTATGCTACAGGTGTGGATCACGCCAGTGTATCCGTTGTCCACTAAAGCCAAGCTGTGGAGTTGCTACCTCCTCAACATCCTGTACTACAACATCACCCCTCAGGCAGCCCCCAGCCTCAGAGAGAGCCTTGAGGCGCTGGAGGCCGAAGATTGGCTCTGCTGGCCCAAGAACTACGCCCGAGAGCTGCTCTGCTTGCTGGGTTTCTGGCCACCACAACCAGTCACCCCATGCCCACCGACAGCAAGCAAACAGGACCAGCCATTAATGTACTGAATGCAGCACTTGCCAAGGAAAAATGGTTTTAAAAAAGGGTTTATTTTACAGTGCAATTAAGGCATATGTACACAAGCACGCAATAAAACTGCATAATAGCGTAGTCCTGTAGAACACTAAACAAAGGGCCAATCTGAATTTGACTGAAACACGTGACTTAAAAGTTGTCATAAAGTTTATGTTTCATAGCCCAGAGATTCAAATAAGTATTTAATCCATGTTTTGTTCAATCTAAATGAGGGGGCATGTAAAAATTTACAAAAATTAACACATTAGCTAAAATGATCAAAGCAGCCTTTAGTTTCATGACAGTTCCAACCAGTTATCCGTTTGAAGGTTCGGCTTCTTCAGATTCTGAGGACTCTTCTGCCTCGCTCTCACTACAAGAGTGAGACTCTTCAACCTGAGACTCTTCACCTTCTTCCGCCTCATCATCTCCTTCATCAACAGTCTCAGATTCCTCCTCCTCCTCCTCCAGGTCAAGGGCAATCTCCCTCAGCTCCTCCAAGTTCTCTGGGCCCTTTCCAGTGAGCCTCTAAATGTAAAAATAGAAGAATCCAATTACACCACCGTCACAAATCCATAGTAACACACTGAAGGCTCATTAATTTCCAATGCAGTACAGCAATGGGCTGCAAACATCACATGACAAAACTGTTACACCAAGACACATGCAGTACACTTGCCCAGAAGTCACGACCACTTCGGTTCATTCAATTAAAATATTGCACAATAGTACAAATTGATGAATATGGTCTATAAAAGCCTAAATATCTACACATAAAAAAAAAAAAGGAACACAATTGTGGTCCAAAGGTTCATTTAAAAAGGCAAACATTGCATAATTGAAAATGTTATCTTTTTTTGGCCATTACTATGCCAACCAGAGGTACCAAACTTCTCACACATCCATTCATGTGCAGAAGCAGATAACGGGTTGCTGTCAAACCAGTCCAGTTTGTGAAACCAGCTCCTGGCTATAGAAACAACCATCACATTAAGGGCCAACATTTCCCTCACTTAAATTTCAAAATAAGACTTCAAAGAATTCCCACCTCAATCATGTCGGCCATGTATTGTACATGTTGCGCCAGTTCCTGCAGTTCCCCGTTCTCACTCTTCAGCTGGCATATCTGCTCATCTTTGGCCTCAATGTCTTTGTGGAGCTGTCATGGGGGGAAATAAATTAAATTAATTGAAAAGCACAACTAAGCATGTGCCCAGCCCAAGTTAAAACCAACAATTCTACAAATTTTGGCCATGACAAAACTGCCATGCAGCCAAAACAGTTAACAGTTAATTAAAACAGTTTTTATATTGTATACATTTTATGTACAGTTTTGCATTTTCATATCGTTTCTTCACTGCATCACTGTGCTTAACTGCATGTATAAAGTAAAATCATGCGTCACTAGCAGCAAAAATAAGGCATCCATTAAGTCCCTTTACGTGGGGCATGCAAGTTGTAACAGAAATGCAATCCAACACTTTTAGCATCAGATTGCTCTTCCCACGCTGGGAGCGTGGGAAGAGCTCACCCAACGGCTAAACATTAGCACGACGGCTCAGTGATTAACTCACCTTCTCATTTTCCTGGAGAACATTGTACAAGGCCTTTCTGCGCTCATCGGCCACTTCCTTCCAGTACGTGGAGGGGGGCGTTTCTGAAATCAGTGCAGGGAGAGATTAGTTAGAAAACCAAATATACATCAGGGTAATCGACACTACTAATCAGCATCAGATGTGCATCAGATGTTAACACAGTACAACTTCCAGACCTACCTTTGACCATCAGCTCATAGGCCTCATTTGAAATGCCATCTGGCGATTCTTCAGTTTGGGTGTTTTTTACTTCAGCCTTCACCCTCTTTGATCCCTTCTCTTCTTCTATTGCCCATTGTTTCCTTTTGGGAATGACTTTCCCCACCTGTGAATAAGCAAAGTATGTCATGTTAGCATGAACATCGTGCTTCAGTAACTTTGGTCAATACATATAATTCTCCATTTAGAAGTTCGTACCTGTGCCATCTTGCCCACATTCTTGTTGGCAGCAGAAGGCTGGAGGACCTGAAGCGTTTTTCTCTTTGGAGCCATCGTTTGGCGAGGCTGTTTAAAGAAGCTCTGTAGGACAATGAAAAGGGGGGAAATTCAGTTATCGCAAGTTCTTGAGTTTCTAAAAATCTGCTTTGCCAGTGAAATCGGTAAGGAAATAAAAAAATAATCAGCATTTATTTGCAGGCTCTGTCTACAACAACAACTGTCAAATACAGCAGTGGAACTCGTCTGTCCTTACATGTTCATTGAAAACATAAGCCATGGTGTGTTCCCACCATTACTTTAGTCAGTGATATTGTTTGCTTTACTCTAATTACAGTACACGACACTGAGAAGGGAATTAAGAGAAAGTTGCAGAACCACTGTCGGATTGCTCAAGAGGCGTGGGAAAGGGGAAGGCCAGACAATAGCACAACCAGTAGAGCTGGGCCTTCATTTGGGTGATGAAGTGGGTGCCATTTGGTTTACGATTTAATCTTGTCAGTTTGTCTCATTTGTATGTGCTGAACGACAATCTAGAGTAAGCCACTATTATTGATCAGAAAGACCTTTTACTTCGTTTACACAGATGTGAGAGAAGTTCTAGATTAAGACCAGCTGTATCAAAACGAGTACCGCTGTATCTAATCTGGTTTCTCACTGCAATTTACACATTAGTACGTGGATGAAATCACCCATTAGTATAATTGCGGTATCGCCTTCACTTTCATGTGCCGACAATGGACAAGGGGTTTGATTCCCATAGATCTCAGCTACCTCGAGTAATAACTTGAAATCCTAGTGTGTTCAACTCTTTAGAAGCCGTGGGAAAATGCCCTTCCTCAATCTTCTTAGAGACAAGCCGACATGCCGGGGAGGTTAATGTGTGGTGAAGGCGCCAATTCGGTTAGTGTTAAGGGTTAAGCCATAAGAGGTGACAGACGCTACTCCATCATTATCATCATTATCTTAACGCATTACGTGTAAATAAGTGATCGCTTAGTCGATAACATTATTTGTCAAATTTGCACCTTTCTTTACATTTTACCTGAATGTTTTCCGAAGACCTTCCCGGTTTCACGGTTCGGCTAGAGTTCATGTTCTTCAAACGGGTTGATCAAGGAGAGATGGAAAGTGTGGAGTTTCGTGCAGAACAACCTTTAAAAGTGAACCACCACGTTAGACCAGGTAGACGTGATGTTCTACCTGGTCTAACGTGGCGTTAGACCAGGTAGTATCAGTGATCAGTACCATGTATTGATCACGTGATGATCAATACATGGTAGCGAACAAAAGTACATACAAAACCAGGACCAATCACATACGATACGTTGAAATGTAGAAAAAGAGTCCAGACAATAAACAGTCAACGATACGTCAATGAAGCCTTCAAGCCAATATTATCAAGTTAATACAGCTTTTGTTTTAGATAACGTGGCACAATCTGCGAACTCCAGATGGCAGCCCCCAGCAGCGAAACGTTAGTTAAGTAAGTAAGCCGTTCACCCCCACCAATGGTGGATTTGAGTGTGGATTATTTTTTAAACGTACCGTCGTGGTGTTAACACACAATTAGCGTTGTTTCTGTCGGAAAATAGAGCCGTGTTGTTTCTTCAAACTAGTCCGCTACGGCGACTGCCTCGTCTGCTTTTTATGAAGAACTCGCGCCATGAGCTTAAATATGCCTATCCGCTCACGTGACTACAGGCGCGCGCGCCCAGGATGGTATGTGTTCCTGTGTGTTTTGCTACGTGGTCACGTGTCCGGCGACGTCACATCTTTGTCGTTGTGTGCGCGCAGCCATTTTGGGGAAGGATTGTCAACGACGAGCTTTTGCCATTATTATCTGCCGAAGACTTTAAAAAAAGAAAACCCAAAAAACATTTGGCGAGAAATTGTGAAATATGGGCCCGCCAGAATACACATTACTCCACATGTCGACGGATAGAACGGAGGACTTCCGCTGGATTGTCAATTTATCTTGACATGGCATGGCGGGCAAGTTTGTGGTTGTGACGACTGAAGAAAAGAACCAGCGGGGGAAAATAAGCAGACACCCCAAACTTCAGGCGTGAACGACATCTCGACGACTGTTCTTATTATTCGACGTTCGTCGTTTTCGGTTATAGCTTCGCTGTTTTCGATTCCGTGTGTCGAGGGGGGTCCGGTGACTAGACAATGGTATAGGTGCGAATATATCGGGGAAAAAATGCTGACCATAAGAAAAAACAGTTAGGCGATCGACCCGTGCGTGTCTCTGGACTCGCAGCAGAGCCGGACCAGTCCGATTTGAAACCTGGCAGAAAATGTAAAAAAAAACACCTCGAAATAATGATGACCGTACGCCAGCTAGCCCACCACACCTAGGCCTCAGTTATGCCGATCAGTCAAAAAGATAAGATGTAGATAAATCGGTTGGTTCACTACTAGTTAGTGTTGTTGGGGAAGTGTGTGAGCCTAGATTAGCATTAGCGTGCTAGCTTAGGTTAGCTAGTTTGCTAGCATACCCCGTACACCGCCGTCATCATCATGACTATCGACCGTGCAGGGAGAACCGCGGGCCGTGATGAGCCACACCACGGATGGCAGTAAAAAAAACCTCATGAGACATGTCAAGTGGCGTTGTAGTTCTCGGTGTTAGTCGGTGCCTACGTCTTCTGGCATCTGCGTTTACCTGCCATGTGTGTCCGCACTTCCGAACCGTATGTAAACACGTCCATCGCGCCGAATCATAGTCATTACTGAGAGAGAAAAAAAGATATACAAAAACTGACAACTGTCATGGATGAGAGACTTTGAAAATGTCCCCAGCAATACAATATGTGTCTCCTTTTGTTTGAGTAGTCTTCGATTTTTTACTAGGAAAAGTATACTATGGTTAGGGTTTTGATCGTGGCAGCCCTTTTATTGATGCAACCCCCTGCAGAGACAAATTTGAGTTGCTTTATTTGAATAACGAGTAGCTGACTAGAAGCCCTCTGGCTCTTATGGAAAAAGTTATGTCTTAAATATAAATTTAGTATTGAGGACTAGGGATATGTAGTCGTATCTGATTACCATTCCCCATCCTAAACATTGGCCCTTTACAAAAATGAAAACAACCGTCTGATTTTTTTTTTTTGTTTATTTATTTGCTTGACTTTTCATTTGGTGTTAGTTCTTTTTCCTTAGGAGATAGTGAAGAACTAGTTTATGGATTTTTTTTTTTAGACGGGGTAGCTAAGTAAATCTCTATAAAGACTTATAGTAGAACTTAAAAGCTAGGAGTATACCGAAATTATTCTATAAAAGAGAAGACTACCATCCAAAACCTCACCATGGGGGACCCAACCTCGCGAAGAAATCAAACAAGGAATCGACTACGCGCTCAGCTGCGGAAGAAACGAGAATCTCTGGCTGATCAGTTTGACTTCAAGATTTATATAGCCTTCGTATTCAAAGAGAAGGTGAGTGTGAGTCTTATTAAAGGACATCCTTTTTTAGATGTCTGTATATGTGTCTTCACATTTTCTGATCGGGTTAAATCAATCAATCAAAATAATGTTTTCCTAACAGAAAAAGAAGTCTGCACTTTTTGAGGTGGCCGAAGTGGTGCCAGTGATGACCAACAACTATGAAGAAAACATCCTCCGGGGTGTGCGGGATTCCAGCTACTCCCTCGAAAGCTCCATAGAACTCTTGCAAAAGGACGTCGTGCAGTTGCATGCCCCCAGATACCAGTCAATGCGCAGGGTAAGACCATTCACACACGTGCATCTGAAATCCTTAAAGGACAATATCGGTCTGGGTGGTCATACCATAGTAACAGTCTAAAACAATGAAATCAGTCTTCTCAACACCTGTCTTGTCTGTTTTCATGCCATTTGATGCCAAAATTAACCATTCAGGATATTTTGGGATGCATTTGTTTAAAGTCTTTTTTCCCCTCGTGTTGTTCTTAGGATGTGATAGGTTGCACACAGGAGATGGATTTCATCCTTTGGCCCCGCAACGACATTGAGAAGATGGTCTGTCTGCTGTTCTCCAGATGGAAGGGGGCGGAGGACGAGCCCTTTAGGCCTGTTCAGGTTCGATTACACATGACCTCATGCAGCCTGTTCTGCTGAAGTTATACGATTTATACTGCCACTACAAATGGTGGAATTGATTAGACCTCGATGAAGATGTGCTTAGATTCTACTTAAGACTCACATGACCACTAACTGCTCCCAATTAGCTGATAATGGCTTTCATTATTGACATAACCATTAGTTCATCCATGTGTGTGTGAGCGGTTGTCATTCATAGTAAAGTGCTTTGAGTGGCTTTAGTGTTTAGAAATGCATAATATAAATTAGTGCTGGGCGGTATGGCCAAAGAATTATATCACGGTATAAATGAAAAAGATCACGGTTACGGTATATATCACGGTATAACACTGGGAGGTGCTATAACGCAGGGAAACTGCACAACTATTTTCTGGGTGCAATTTCATTGAAACTTTGCACAATGTACCAACCACCTTTTTTGTTTCCAATGGGAGCACTCACCAGTGGCTAGGGTTAGGGTTAGGGTTATAACTTCTCAAAACCTTGGCGCGCATTGCAGCGCCATCCATTATATTAAACACAGAACAAGACCTGAAGTCGAATCTTCCGTCGTGTGTTGTCCTTTCTACTACTATTGGCCCGTCTGGTGTGCGACCCGTTTTACCATCCACCATATATGTAATTCGATAATCTGCATAGTTGTTTTGTTTTGACCAGCTCCACGTAGCCTTCTTCCTTAATGTGTATTTTCCTTTTATAAAAAAAAAAAACATTTTGATTTACAGGCCAAGTTTGAGTTTCATCATGGTGACTATGAAAAGCAGTTCTTGCATGCTGTGGGCCGTAAAGACAAGGCTGGGATGGTTATGAACAACCCCAATCAGTCTGTGTTTCTCTTCATGGATAGACAGCACTTGCAGGTAAGTCAGCCAGTTGAGAAAAGATGTGGATTTCTAAAGGGCCCCTATTCAAGGTGTGACGTCGATTAGCCATTACAAGTCATTTAAAAATCTGCCTTATCACATATGGGAGTGTGCACCCAGATGGATATGATGGACTAACCTACCAGACTACCCTTTAAACTGTACCGATGGCTAATCAACAACACACCTGCTGATAAAATGGGGGGGGCCCTTTAACTTTCTGTAGAGGTAATTCAAAACATGTCTTACGGCATACCAGTCTCAACCATACATTTTGATCTCTGCAGACTCCTAAAACCAAGGCAACCGTTTTCAAGTTGTGCAGCCTCTGCCTATACTTGCCCCAGGACCAGCTGACCAGCTGGGGTGTTGGAGACATAGAGGACCACCTCCGCCCATACATGCCTGACTAAGGCCTACCTCCTTCACCAAGCCACAAAGGGAAGGCACACCCCCCCCCCCCCTCCTCTCCCTCTGACTGAAGCAGTTGACCTAGTCACCTCCACTGTCATACATCCAATAGAAATGAACTTGTGCTTGGATCCCCTTTTTTTTGGTTTATTTTTTGTATGTTACCCATGTGTTCCCCTCTCCATGACCCGAAGCTGACTCAGTTCCCATCTTTTGGTTATACTCTCCTCACCCTCCCTGGCGCTCCTATCTGCCACCACTATTTTTGGATTGCTCTTCCTCACTTTGTTCCTGTCTGCCCCCTCCATAACTTCCCCACTTAAGCATCCGGTTTTGTTTATTAAACCTGCACAAACATTAATTTTGTTCTTTTTTTTTCAATAGATTTTTGTTTTTCTGACTTGTTGGTCATTCACTCGGAGCCACACTGTCAATGACGCCTGTCACTGAAGGAACTCTTATGTTGCATCACAACAGGAACAAACACAACAGGTTTTCATGGTGGATGTGTTTGTGATCCTTGCTGTCATAAAAATGATTGAAAGTGTGTTGGTATTGTGAGGGAGGGGGGTCAAAGAGAGATTTCTAGAACAACTTCAATCTGTTTGACTGGATGGGCGCAAATAAGGCGTTTTAACTTGTAGATGCAAAGATAACGAGAAACATTTGTCAATTTGTAAGTCTTGCTTCTCTTCTGATTTTACACCCGCCTTAGGTTGTTTATGCTGGACATTTTGTGTCATCTGCTTTCCTCGGAAACGTGCTAGCCATGTCTTGGGTAGAAAGTCTTGAGTAACTTTGAAGGTCATACGAACCAAAGTTGTAAGATATTGGCTAGCTGCTGAAAATTGACTCCATGCAAGCTGTTTATTTACTATCCATCCAAGCTACTGAACTCATTTGTTATCTTTTTTTTTGGCAGGGATATGTTGGTGGAAAATATGACACTGAGAAGCTAATGTTTAAATTTAGTGTACCTAACAAAAAGCTGATCAGATTTTTCTTTAATGTGGGACTGAATAGGATAATCTGCATTATCTTTGGAATTAACCTTGTTTAAGTTGGGAAGCATATGATTATGGTTTTGTTTGCTAATTCAGTGTGTTCAGTTGAAGGGTTTTGAGGGTCTTTTATTTTCTTCTTAGTTTATTCTGTAATGATTCTCAAATCAATATTGCTGAGCATATCCCAATACAATGCAAATTCTGAAAATAATGACTGTCTTTTTATTTATTGCATGTACACAAATATAGTGTTAATTGTACTAAATTCGTTATTTATAGGAGTCAAGACAAAACATGAAATATCAAACAATTTGACCAAGACATGATTGCAATGCATTTCCAATCACTGACAAAATAAATGCCTCAAATTAAGGATTTACAGAGCCCATTTAAAAGCAAAGGTTAGTTCCTGAAGTCACTTGCATATTGTTGTGACACTGCACTGGAGTAATACTGTGGTTTTACGGGAAGACATTTTAACTGTTCCCAAGGTGCTTTGTATGTCTTCCCTGTGCAATGACTTTGCCTGTAGACTTGTTAATAAGGTCCACAGTGGCAAATGCCAAGCTCCTCCCTTGTTTTAGAACTTGAGCAGTGATCAGCACATCCTCTCCAATTTTGGCAGCATTCATGTACCTGTAAGAAAGAATGTGTCATTGAGATTCAATACCAAACTTGAGGTCAAAGTCAGTTTCGTACGTCGTAAAGATATACTACTTACGTTATATTCATGTCAACACTGACCCCTGGTAACCCGCGTTCACTGCTCATGATGGCTGTGGTTGAGACGATGTCTACTAACGTCGCTGTCAGTCCTCCGTGAAGTGTGCCTCCTCGGTTAGTATGCTCCTCCTCTACCTTCATCTCACACACTACTTTGCCGGGGCTCGCAGACAAAACGTTCACCTAAGGACGGACATAATATACAGTATATGACACCATTCACTCATTCATCCACCGGTGCGATGACGACACAAAAGCGAGGACCACCGTTTGTACAACATCAACACGCCAATGAGTTTTATGTTATCTAAAAGATCCTATCATAGCAAGAATACGCTTACCTTGCTTAGGACTCTGTCGAAACATGGGCTGTCTGCTAGTGTTTTCATGATTTGTTTTAACGAATTTAAGGTTAAAGAAGCCATCTTTGACCTGGTCAATGTGACACTTGTGTAAAATGTTATCTGCGGGTTTGTGTTGGCGAACAGGTACCGATGTTACAACTACGCAAACGCTGTAAGGTTCCTCTCAAATGTGTTCCAAATTTAAATGTAGCCGTTGGATTTATCATTTAAACAATATTTAAATTTCCCCCAAAATATTGTTAATCAACCAATTATATATATATATATATTCGTATATAAATGTCGCGGTCGTTTCTCCGAACTATGCCGTTTGCACCCGGACGCTTTTAAGTGGTACACATGCAACATAGCGAAACGAAACCTCAAAACGATTGCTCTGTCCCTGGAATGGATGACAAACTTCGCCTTTGCGATGAGTTTGCCAAAATAACAGACAGTGATAGCGCCGTAGCTCGATGTTACTTGGCTGAAAACGAATGGGAGATGGAGGTGCAATATATGTATACTGTGACTGGGTTGTTTTGTTGCATGTCCATACGCAGTAGGCCTAGCGTAACTATTTAATTACAAAAAAACACCAATGTAACCTAATGCTTTACATGTTTCACTACGCATCCAGAGAGCATTGAATTCCTTCTTTGAGACCAATATGGAGGAAGTGTTCGAAATAGAAGATTCGCCAGAGAAAGATAAAGGCCCTGCTGTCAAGAAGAAGAAGGCTGCGCACAGTTCCCAGGGGGACTGGTAAGTCACGTTTAGTTTAAATCCATGTTCCTCGTATCACGAAGTTGACTCATGAGTCTTGCCACCGTCATAAGTAACGTGAACGTATGTGTCTAAAAAATGACCCCAGTATAGACCTGACCACGGACGAGCCAGCATGTTCATCAAGTGATGCTGATGCGGGCAAAACCCCCACACAGAAAGCCCCAGAAGATGAGAAGAAATTATCACTGATCTCATGGAACGTGGATGGGCTAGACACAGACAACCTGGCGGAACGTGCAAGAGGCTTATGCTCCTACTTAGTCTTGTACGTATTTTATGAACTGTATGTTGACATGTTCTTCCCTTTGCATTGCTTCAGGGGATGCCGGGCACAGCCAGTCTCAGAAATGAACTAGAGTTACCAAGGGGCAGCTTTCTGTCACGTGTTAGGACTAGTAGGACAATGGCTCTATTCAAATGTTTGTTTATTGTTGGGGTTAATATTATTTTTGATCTCCATAGATACTCTCCTGATGTGGTATTTCTCCAGGAACTCATTCCTCCCTACGTTGAGTACTTGAAGAAACGAGCCGTTAGCTACACACTCATTGAAGGTACATTTGGCCAATGTCGCGCAGTTGGAAGACAAAATAAAGTTATTTTCACTTTGCAGTATCGACCCATAACCCTGTTTTCTCTTGCTTCTCTGCTTCGCCCACCAGGTGGTGAGGATGGCTACTTCACTGGGATGATGCTGAAAAAGTCCCGCGTCAAACTGCAGGGGAGTCAGATCGTGCCCTACACGACCACCCAGATGATGAGGAATCTGCTCATAGCTCAGGTTGGTTTAGTTCACCGACACAACATTTCACACGTTAATGCGAGTACAATTCACTCACATATCCTCACCTCCCTCTGTACATGGTTCCTGTTGTGAATATTCATTTAATGGACGATATATATGCAATGTGTAGTAGTTTGTTTTGAAGTATGCAGTGCTTCATTCAATCGCTTTAGTCCAGTGGTTCTCAACCTTTTTTGACCCCATTTTATTATGCTACTTACGTACTTACTAGTGTTAGCTTGTGGTTATGAATCCTTATGCAGTCTGTTTGTATATACAAGGCCTTTACCTTTTAACAAAAAACATAAAATGTCTATAAATTCCTAATCTCCTTGCGACCCCATATGCATATCAGGCGACCCAAAATGGGGTCCCGACCCAGAGGTTGGGAAACACTGCTTTAGTCCGTCTGCACTCCGCACCAGCTGGGTTGTGAAAACATAGTGGTTCCTCCTCCTCCTCCTCCGTCTCCAGGTGGTGTTCCAGGGCCAGGAGCTGAGCCTCATGACTTCCCACCTGGAGAGCTGTAAGGCTCAGGCGGGCGAGCGCATGAAGCAGCTGAGGCTGATCACACAGAAGATGAGGGAGGCGCCTGACAATGTCACCGTCCTCTTCGGAGGGGACACGAACCTACGGGACGCAGAGGTCAGTCTAGTGTCTCTCATCCACCAATCGCATTCAGTTTTGTGTTGTTGTCGTCTCCGCAGACACTTTAATCCAAAGTGACTCGCCGTTTTTTCAGATACATGTGATTTAAGAATCAGGTAGGATGGATGCAAGCAAGCCTGCAGGTAGGCTTCAGACATTGGGGACCTTTCAACGCATTTTGAAAGCTTAATCAATCTTAGTCATTCCTACGTAGCGTGCTAGAGGAGGCCGTGTGCCCTCTGAGTCCTTGAGCTGACGTTACCACAGTAATATGACTATATATACAGTATGTGTGTGTTGGTGCATTCATTGTGAATAGCCTGAGTGTTCATAGTAGCTAAACACAATAGCTAGGAAAGCATTGTATAAATGAATGGACTCTCCATCCACTTTATTCATCCCACATGGGAAGTTTGGGTAAACCTTCTTTCTCTTCTTTTTAAACATATATAATGTTTCTAATCGCAGGTGGCTAAGGTGGGCCTGCCCAGCGGCGTGCTGGACGTGTGGGAGAAGCTGGGCAGGCAGGAGCACTGCCGCTACACCTGGGACACGAAGGCCAACAGCAACAAGAAAGTGCCCTACATCAGCCGCTGCCGCTTCGACCGCATCTACCTGCGTCCGGCCAGCCGGGAGGGCGTGCCGCGCCTGCTGCCCGACCACATGGCCCTGCTGGGGCTGGAGAAGCTGGACTGCGGCCGCTACACCTCCGACCACTGGGGTGTCTACTGCAGCTTCTCTGCTGGTTAGGAACAGACTCTAACCACCGCAGGAAAGTCGCTGCTTAAGGTTGTCGGTTGATTCGGTTGATTTAGTTAAATATGGGAAAATCTGGACTTCTTTGTTGATGGTTACTGCTTTTGCCACAGGCACGAATGGCTCTGTGTTTGCAGCCCTTCTCCCATTGCTTTCTCTGTGAAAGCTCATGCTCTGGCCTTATCTGAGGTTCACATTTCCTGGCATGGATTAACTAACGGTCTGATTTAGTTTTTTAGCTGTTTATTGGTCGATTCACTTTGGTTTTTTTAAATGATTGTTGCTTTCACTGCAAAAATAAAGCCCAAATCAATTGAGTAAAAACATTAAACATTTAAAAACAGTTTTTTGTTTATTACGAATTTGCCAGAAATGGAAGCTTTTATTACAATAGATGAAGAAAGTGGCTGTTAAGGTACCAATGGGTATGCACAGTATATGAATGTGTTATCATTACTGGAAGGGAAAATTGTACAACACTAGAAGTGTAGTGTTGTAATTTGACCACTAGAGGGGTGTTTACTTCCATTGTGCTTTTGCTCATTTGTGCTGAGGCTGCAGAACTATCATCTCCAGTATTGGAAGTCTGAGAGAAACAGCCCATACCAGGTGATTCATGAACCACAACACACTCAGGAATGTGATTCAGGCTTAAATCTGAGTCCTGTTCATTTTACCTGACTGCTCTAGACTGAGATCTCTCAGCCTTAAGTCCAAGTTTATTAACAACATCCCTTAAATATATTGACTATACAATAAGATTAGTTTTAGCTTTGATGTTTACCAAAAATACAATTACAAGATACAGGAGTTTTTCCAATACTTTTGAGCCTTTGAGGATCCCTGTTTGATCAAGTCTGTATATGTCTTCTATTTAACCATGCCTCTATGCAGACTGGTTTTCCCTACAGTTTGACAAGGGAGTCTTCCTCCAACCAGGGAAACCAGAACCCCCAGTAGATAAATTCACTCCTGAGACAGGAGCTGAATTGCTATGATGACAAGGCAAGTGGGAGTAGACGGATTACAGGAATGGAATGAGCTGTTTTTTTTAAATAAAACCTGAGATTCAATCAAAGTAATATCTCACACATGTAACCAAACTATGAATTGCATTAGGAGCATGTTAATACTTTATATGCTGTTGTAGCAGTTTCCCCTGCTACATGCCATCAATGTGGCATTTCAGGGCTACTCCAACAGCAGGACACAGGCAGATGATGGTTAAACCGGTTTATTGTAAAGTTTGAGAAAGGTTTTAACAAGCAGAGCAGGTGGTACGTGCTGACATGCTTGCACTCCTGAGTATGTGTGCTGGTGGCTGGTTTAACCTGTAGACCTTGATTGGCCAATGCCCCACAGGTGTGCAGCCTCACCCAGCCCCAGATTCTAATCAGTCTGACTCGGGCCAGGTGAGGCTGCTTAAACCAGCCACCAACAACACACACACTCCACAGCTGTCTCACATGGCATTTCCCAGGGCAGACCCTTTAGTGCCCTCTGTATTTCCATTTACCACCAGAGCGACAGTGCACTTTAGATGCATGTCATTAAGGAGCAGGTATAATAATAATAATATTTGTAGCACCTTTAAAAGCAAAGTTTAAAAACAAAGTGCTTTAACATGCACAGTAAAGAAGATGAGTGAAATACTAAAAGCAATGGATCAATAAAGGTTGGGCATCCTTATTTATTTATTAATCGACGTAGTTTTTAATTAATATGCCTTTCATCCTATCACAGGAGGTAATTAAAGTGCATTATTATGCAGTCTCCGATTAACCCCATTATCGACTGCAGTACTCTAGTGAACGGAGGCAGAGAGTGACGTTACAGGAAGCACACAGACGCTGTGTTGTGTTGTTCCAGCAAGACAATCGATGCAATCAACAGATAGCCACAGAGGGGGACCAGAGAGTGTTTCAAACAGCTTTCCCTTAATTACCAATGGCCTTTTGAGAGGAGACCAACTTTGTCAAGAGAGAGAGAGAGCAACATAGTCTTTTCCGCCGCATCCAGAGTAGCTCTCAGATGGGCCCAGATGGAGGCAACAGCTGGAATCATTGGAGCCATGACAGCAGTCACATGGTTCATGGAAAAAAGTCCTCTGGCAACAGGCTGTTCCTCAAGGCATCTTTTTTCCATTCCCCCCCCTCTCTAATAGAAATTCATGAAAATCAGCATTTAATGATTTCATGGATGGACGTGTAGCAAGATTGCACTATTATTAGTGTTTCTTATAATCATCCCCATCATTATCATTATTATTATGGATGTATTCTTGGACAATGCATCCAAAGGCGTGTCCTTCAGTGGCAGCTAGTGTCTCATTGGCTGTCCGTCAAGGCTAAGACTTTGCGTTGGTGTGTGTGGACGTCTCTGTCGCTGCAGGGGTGGGGAGAGGGGGGACCTCAGGGAGATTGTGTGTGCTCTCTGAGCTGGGTAGGAGGAGAGGGTGGAGGACCCAACTCCAACACTGACCCCTAGGGGGGGGGGCAACGGAGGCGATGTCTTGTCTATTTGCGTTTTAATCCAATTGCGTTTGATTGATGTGTCTAAGATCTTGCACTGATTTGCTGTCTCTGTGATGGTAGGGTAGGCGTGAGGAGCAGATGGGCCTGGGGAGATGTGTGTGTGTGTGTGTGTGTGTGTGTGTGTGTGTGTGTGTGTGTGTGTGTGTGTGTGTGTGTGTGTGTGTGTGTGTGTGTGTGTGTGTGTGTGTCTAGGTCTGGGCTACATGGGCCGAGGGTTTGTTCGCATGCAGTGGAAGAAAAAAAAAAGGGCGGCTGACTTTTGGCTCCCAGCCATAACAACCAACCAGAGGACGCCGAGGTCGGTATT
>OOFB01016821.1:3196-21233 GCA_900323305.1 Trachyrincus murrayi | reverse complement strand
TGCAAACAGAAGAAAGAAGAAGAAAAAACAACAGGACTCTGAATGGGCTCTTTAAATGCTATGCCAGGTATGCTGGTGCCTGAGTGTGTGTGTGTGTGTGTGTGTGTTGGGTGTCATGTACATGTGTGTGCCTGTGTGTGTGAATGAGAGACTGCATGTGTTGAAATATCGCTATGTATTATTTATGTACTATTCTGTGGCAACCGTCGATTCAATGGAATGTAAATGCATTGAACTTCAGTTTGCTGCGTTGCACTTTTGTGTGTTTGTGTGTGTGTGTGTGTGTGTGTGTATCATGGCATCACTGTCCGGTGTTCAATACATACATAAAATGTAGATGAAAAGAAGTCAAGTTATGTGTCTGTCAGTATGCGTGTAAACGTGTGTGTGTATGTGTGTGTGTGTGTGTGTGTGTGTGTGTGTGTGTGTCTAAGGGAGGAGAGTGGGGAGTGAGTGACACCAGACGAGTGTCTCTAACCCAGAGGGACGGGGGAGGGGCCAGCCATTCAGCTGGCTGCTCATTATCAGTCTGTCACGCTGCATTGTCATCCTCTACCTCTGAGACAAAACACACACACACACACACACACACACACCCTTCACCTAGTCATTGACAAACGCCTATCTAAGACAATCAATTGAACAATCAATTGCAGGCCAACTGGCAATCCCCCTGCAATCAATACGGCCCTAGTTGCCTGGCTCTCGGAGTGCCACAATGGCTGTGGCACTTAATTAAGTTGTTAATTGCTGTATTAAGCTTTCTCATGTACCCTCCCTAGACAGTAATTGAGAGTGGCCGGACAATTCGGCGATCGGCAGTACTATGCTAAATTTAATCACAAATCCAAGTAATGACAACAGCCTTAATACAACATGCAAAGAAAATCATTGCTGTGTCTGTTTGAGTGGGTGGGAAATAGCACTTGTTCTAGCATCATCATCAGAGTCCGAGAGCCGGACATAATTCAATCTCTCTCCTACTGAGAGAGATTAATGGCTGTAATTTACAGTAATAGCCAGACCTGCAGAAAACTGCAATGGGCTTTGTTCATTAAACATTTTTCTGCTGCCCATGGATGATGCCACGCAGCCCAAGTCAATTGGACACTAATCAGCATTTTCATTTAGTTTGAATATGTTTTGCCCCTCGCCTCGCACCCCCCCCTTCCGCCCCTCCTTGTTGAATTCAATATTCATCAACATTACATATATTGCATGTATCAATGGAGTACAAAGTTGTTATTGAGCTAATACGAGCATTAGCATTTTTATAGTTGTACGTTTTTTTGCACGTTGAAAATATCTCAAAGCCCAAACAGACTTTCTGTTTGGGCGACTAACAGAAGTTTCGAATTCTACACTTGCTTTCTCAAAACAATGAAGAGAACGAGCCAAAGTTAAGTTGCCAAATAAGCATTCTCAAACCCTGGGTGGCAGAACTTGGAAACACAGTATGGGCCCAATATTGAAGTGGTAGAGGCGTTAAAGTTCTAGTGTTGATTCTCTCTGCGCTATTGTCACTGGTGGTAAAGTGCTTCAAGTCTCAGGGATGCAGCATGGCTTCCCTGATTTGCGGAGCCACGTGCACTGTGACTCCCCAGGAGAAACGACTGGGTTTGACTCCCATAATGTGGGTCACTCACTGTCCCATCCAAGCTGGATAGGTTTGAGGTAGAGCTTCGGTCCCTGTTTAGCAATAATGTGTGTTTTCTGCAGAGGTGTGTGTTCCAGACGAACGCTTTGTACCTTGAAAATCCCTGTAAGTAGGACGGTTCTAAATAGGGACAGCAATAAGTAAAAAAAAAACGTCTCGGGTCCAGGAGAGGGGGAGTCATGGTTCATTTATTATAATGTGGGGAGCAGGTACTGTAGTAAATATACCTAAATGGCATAAATGGACTCAGGGAAGAAGTGAATGGTTTCCCTAAAGGCATCCTAACATAAAAAAGTGCTCGAGCAAAGAGATAAAAAGAAAGAGTTCAGTAAATTGGAAACCCTTCTTATCCTGCTAAATGGAACGTGAAAGGATGAAGACGAGAGAGTATAACATATAACCGTATCCGTCAGTACAGTACCACCCTCCCGTATACGGGACAGGCCGGGCACTCTTATTATGTGTTGTGTTTGTTTATATTCATAATTGAAAAGTTGCAAGCATATGGATTTATTAAATCCACACAAACAACATTTCCAATGATACCACTGTCATGAATGTGGTCATCACAGGTAATATATCAGCTTATAACAGAGTTATAAGCTGATATATTTATACATTTAATTTAGGGGGAAATTCTCCAGAAATGGGGCGGTAGTTAAAAATGTAAAAAGCATGCCAGTGAATATGAATGCTGAACTAATAATAAGAAAAAACTGATAACTCAACTCAAATGTACAGATTGAGAGTCTAATTAGACCTGTGTGCACCCACCCGTGTGAGGGCTAAAACGAAACAAAAAATATAGCAACACTTAAGAGCACATAAGAGCTGTGTGTTCCACACAGTCCACACAATAGAACACACACACACACACGCATGGATTTATTGTTCTGTACTGTAGCAGATTTCTCCAAGCAATATGAAGTTATTACAAGGCATAACGCTATAGGGTATAAAATGTGTTCCTGATGTACTCCGACTAGCCTACTTATTTTATCTCACCCAAAAGGCTAGTTATTTCTCTGGGTACATTTTTTAACCATATTTAAATCATTTTGTTTGGCATATATTTGTGTTGTTTTTAGTGTGCAAATGTCTTGACCCCATGGTTAACCTGCAGGTTAAGCGCCAGTCCCAGGTTATTATAGGCCAGATGATGTCACTCTTAGAAACTATAGTGACCACCTGGCACCTGACACTAGTTTTAACCAAACCAACCAATCAGCAACAGTGATTGCAATGACATTAACATGAGAAGACAGTTAGACAAAGAAGCTTCAAATAGAAGTTGAAAGACAACTGTTTCTTGATAGCGAACAACGCTTTCTGCATCACTGATGGACAAACTCACATAACTAACTCGATTGGTTGCTATCATAGATAGTGTAGATTAGGAACCTGGTTTGAGTCGACTGGGTTTCGCAGGTACATGCGTAGCATGTGTCTTCAATACGAGATGAATTTAAGCAGAAAGCTTCTCAGACTTGACTCCAGTCTGGGTTCACATGCAAGCAGCCGGCAGGTGTTTACACAGTTATCTACTGCTTGATGTAAAAGCGTAAAGAGCACTCCGTCCGAGGGACTCGCAAACTTACAATACGTCAACCATTTCATCAAATATGACACGGTGTCATGCCGCGTGAAGGATAGTCTTTCCTTTCCATGGTACCGTCGTTTTCTTTATTATAGTGACTCCGGTGGCCAAGAAACAGGGAAGATTCAAGATTTAAGATCTAGCATTAGCCACTTGCTCTTGTTCTGCTCAGGTGTGAGCAACGCAATCAACAGTTAAACATAATTATACCAGTTGATTCCATGTGTGGTTCAACAATGAAAAGGAAGTCCAATTAACCGAATTATCAATGTTCCTGGAGGAGTTTTGTGATCAAATCAAACACACAGCTTCCTCCTCCACCGCCTCGCTCCTTAGCATGCAGGGTGCGAAGGCGGCGTGCTTATCAAACATCAGCCGCCTTACCATCGGAAAACCCAATCAGACCGCAGCTGGCTAATGCTTTTATGATGTCATTAACACAGGCCTTGATGTCTCCACGCCACCATCTTCCCTGATCCCATTACTGCCAGCGCTCCGCTGGAACTCAGAGTGGTGGGCCTATTGCTGAAGTCCCAGGTTGTTGTTTTTCACTCCCTTTTCCTTTCAAGAAACTATTCAAAACACAGCGGGGGTTCACAATAGTATCAACATTCGTCGCAGGGAAAATTATAAGTACACAAGCAGGAGTGCTACAATTCGGCAAATGCAAATTGCGACGGGCAAATCACCGCTTCGACGAGATGGAGCGCGATGGAGCTCACGCGAAGGGGCAGCAGCGCTTTCCCAAAAGCTCCACCCGCTTCACCGCGGCCTCGCTAGCACGACGCGGCTCTTTGGAGACCTGATAAGAATGGGGTTGGTGTAGTGGAGCAGGGAAAGTGGAGAAGGAGCCACAGCAGGACAGTGAGGAACAACTTGCGCTGCTCTAGGCTCTGTGAGCAGGCTTGCCATTGATTAAAACAGCAAGGTGTGCAATAAAGTGCAAGCCAAAGTGCTGCTTTCCATATGGACTCGCACCCTTAGGCTCTGACCACCAATTGGGCCCCTCTGCCTTTTTCAGTGTTTCGCTGTTCTCCTTTCAGCTCCGTTCTCCCCCTCCCTCCCTCCCTCCCTCCCTCCCTCCCTCTCTCCGGGTCCCCAGATGGTGGAAACCATTTCAAGCCTCTCTCTCTTTTTGCTCTCTGGTCAGATGGTGGAAACCATTTCCAACACCGTACTCTCTCCCTCCCCTGCTACTCTGCAGCCACAAAGGGCCTTGGCCATGGTACAACCATTTACTCCAGTAATTAACGGCACCCATAGCACAACAATTACTACCACTGGGTAGTAACCCTCTTCACTTAGAAGACACATGCATGCATATAAACACATGTACCCCAACACCAAACACATGCACGCACTCACATACAATCCCCCCCCAGCAGCACACACGCAAGATAAGCAAATGGCTAGGAGCTGTAAAATAAAATGGAAAAAACTATCAACAAATGGGTGCAAACAACAAGCTGGCATTACAGCAATGATTACCTGATAATTAGAAGACACAAAGCTCCCCCCCTATCTAGTGGCAAAACACAGTAATTACCGCCATGACAGAAAATCAAAGGCTACTTTGTAAGCGGCAGGAAAAATTAACATTTTGGACCCCCGAAGCTGTATGTCCTGTTTAGAAACATATTAAATCAATGCAATTGCTAACCGTCGGGCATAAATACATCCGCGTCTGAAGGCGCTCGTAGCCTAATTGCGAGAGAAAAAAAAAGGTGGGTTTCAATTTCACTATAATGTGGCATGTCTAATAGTATCATTTTATGCTAAATGTCGGCTGTACCCCTTTTGTCAAAGAGTGATGCAATTAAAGGCACCCTTATTTTGGAGGAAAAAAAATTCAAGTGTTTTAGAGCGAAGATCAAAGCTTGTTTTACATAGACCATTGTTGCAGGACAGGCATCATTTATTATAGTTTCGACCTAGGGCTATTTCAAACTTAATGTTTGCTAAAGGTCTTCTGGGAAGGACGTAAAATAATCATGCACTAAGATGTATTGATATTGTGTAGTGCTGTTGACTAGCCTCCTGCTGCTATGTGTGATGGCTGCTAAATATTTGTAATAGTTATAGAAGCCTGGTAATAAAACTGTCCTGCAATACAACCGCTATCATTGTTTTGTGTTAGTCTATTGGAAAAAGATGTTTAATCGATCGTTAGAGTTGGTCCAATGGTTTATGTGCTCTAATGATGTCGTGCATTCTTGTTTTCAGCGTGACAATGTCTGTCTTAAAGTGACCTTAAAGTGAATTGTTTCAAATATGCAGCTTTTCCATAAATGCGCATCCTAAAGAAGAGACAGGCTATAGCCTAGGTGCTTTAAACGGTAACACAGACGTACCGATGTATGAGCCTAATAATGCGGACACCTATTTTACTGTATCGGTTTACTTGACTTGAACAATGACTCGTTCAAAAAAAAATGGGCTTTTACCCACAATCACGAAATGTATCAAAATGTCTTTCATCTTTAACACGCCGACAATGGCTTCCTTGGGAACACAACTAATTACTTCACATCTGTATTTATTTGATCCGCGTGGAATTCCTCCTTCTGTCACCACCAGTGCCGAGCTATGCCAGCTTGGACTAACAGTGATTTATCTCAGTGACACTTCTGGCGCAATCTCACATTGAAGCGGTTCAAAAATCAATAGGGGGAAACATGGGGGGAAACGCAGGCAGGAGGAGTAACGCTTCCCCGCCCTCAGCAGAACTGTCGTGCATAAAGCATAACATAAAGCACGGCCAGGCTCGCAGGTTTGCTGAATCAGCATGTGTATGGGGAACTATACAAGCTGTTTGGTAATTGTAGATAAAAAGGAATACTTTTTTGGAGGGATCCAATCCAGATTACTGACAATGCCAATACGTCGTAGGCCTATCTGGTCATTTAGAGACATAACATCAGCTTATACTGACCTCTGTTGTAAATGAAGGGAACTGTAGACAGATTCGTGTGTGTGTGTGTGTGTGTGCGTGTGCGTGTGCGTGTGTGCGTGCGTGCGTGCGTGCGTGTGTGTGTGTGTGTGCGTGCGTGCGTGCGTGCCGTATGCCACTCCCACCGTACTGCACTTTCTATGATGACAGTTTTGAAGAATCATTGATTGTTCACTTGCCAAACACATTTGATTTGACACGTTTATAATATTTCGTTAATGAAAAGTTGCATCAATGGAAGGACATCATGAAGACAATTTTTTCTACAGATAGGAATTAATAGACGGCATGTGTGAAAACCACATTATTGAATATTTACCCTTAAAGATATGTTTTAATGCTCTTCCTGGAGCATATCCTACTGTCACATTAACTTAATGACAACATCTCCACAGTGACTCCCAAAGGCGACGTGCAAAAAAAGAAGTACATCAAGGTCTTCATAAATGATGTTTCTTAAGTAATCCCTGAGCTGAGATGCCCGAAGGTGATAGCTGTTATTTGTAAAGCATGCATATAATTATATAGTTAAATTAAAACAAATTTACATGATATTGTCGGTTATTTAAACGCAACTTGACAAAAAAACAAGACCACAACTTCTTAATTATTCTTGTTCACACTGCATTTCCCATGCTCTCTGTCGCCGTAAGTGCAAATACACACTCCCATCTGTTTGTAATTAGAACAAAATAATTCAGTTAATTAATTTCAGTTGTTGTAGCTAATCATTTCCACTGCACATTTGATTAAAACTAGTGCAGCAGTTGAGCAAGTTTGATTTTCCCTGCGATGCCTATCAGGTTTTATTAAAAAAATATTATACAAAAACAGCGAAACTCAGGCAACTGTTTAAGCCAAGCTGGTGAAGGGAAATTGAAAATGTATAAAAGCCTATATAGACCAATTGGCCTATAACCAATTCCCTGATAGGCCATTCCCTATGAATGGTTGTAATTACAGCATTTCACAGCTATAATTTTTTATCTATCTTGTGTGATTTTTTTTGTGCCTCATCACATAAATTTAATTACATTTGGCTTGCAAAGATAACCTAAAATGGGATTGTATCGTGTCCCTGCATCATGTTCGGTGTCCGGAGTCCCTTAATGGGCCTTTCAGGCCTGTGGAGAAACCATCAACATAACTATGCTCAACCCTAACTCCATGTAAAGTTGTTGGATACATTCTGTGGATAATGCACTCTGATCTACCATATAGAGTGTGCTATTGGTATCCTATTTTAGTGTCAATACACAAGTCAATAGGTTGAAAACCACACGACACTTGCCTGGGGTTTACGTGTGACTAGATCTGTGATCCGTCTAATATCATGTGTGTTTGTTCCGCACGGTGTCCACCGAGTCACTCACAACATAGCATATTGAATGACGGCAGGCCAATTAGAGGAGCTGAGACATGTCATGTGACATGACGTGACTGCCTCCATGTAGCAGAGCTCTAACAACAGCACAAGGCTTGGGGCAGTGCATGGGCTAACGAGGAGAGCACCATGATAATGTAATAACAGTGTTGCCATAGCACCCTGTTTCCAGCGGATCACCGAACGTTTAACATCTCAAACTGATCTGTGACAAAAAAATCTGATTTGTTTTATTACAACAAAAAAAACACACCTCATTTCAGTAGACCTGTCTTCAGTTCAATATGAAATGAGCAAAGCAATTTATTTTAAATCAATGATTATTACGTTACAATAGAGTTAGTTAAAGGTGCTGTAGGTATTCGAGAGTTGTAAAAGAGGGAGCAGAAAAGAGCAGAAGATGGCTAGAATTTGAAACTAAACAACCAAAAAAAGTCCCCTCCCTCTTTGCTCCCTCCCTACTGACGTTTCTCCGTCATTGAGAAGTGTTACATTTCACACACCTGTGATTGACAGGCACCTGTGATGAATTCCCTGAACCCATCACGGAAGAGATGCCCTGATTGGTCAGAAATGCCCTGATTGGTCAGAAATGCCCTGATTGGTCAGAAATGAGCTGGGAGCGGTTTAAAATCTAAATTGTCTCATACAGAGGCAGGCACGGTCAACTCGAAACAGATATTCTCACAGAGCATTTCACTCATTAAAAGCTGACGGATGGCATTTCTAACAAATTACAATCAAATAATAGGTCTTAAAAGGACAACTTCAGGATTTTTAAACCTAGTCCCTATTTTCCCATCATTTTGGGTCTAAGTGACTATTGCAGTGGTCCAGTATTGAGCGAGAGCTTCAGCCGTCAGCTGTGAAACGGGCTGTGAAGTATAGCCCCCTGTCAATGTACGTCCTCTAAAAGTGCTTGTTTTTGCCACTGACAGGCTCAGACTGTTATAAGTGTCTGACAACATTATGAAAAGGATCCCTACAGAGAAATAAAACTTTTTCTTTACCTTTGGCTTGATCCGGTCTGTTTGTTACTGTGTCTAACCAAGTCTCGCTTAAGGAGAAGTCCCGCTCTGCGAGAGTTGTTGCAGGAAGAAACGGTGGAAACGTGAGTGAGAGTTGGAGAAAGAAATGCCAGAAAGAGTTTATTGTGTTGGACTACAGGAAGCGTAGCTTAGTGTTATCTAAAAGATTTTCAGTCATGGCTGAATATTTAGCTGATTTCGACAATGTGGATGAGGCCTTAGAATTCAATCGCCGCCCGTATTTATTTGAGCCAGAGTATACGGATAAAGAGCTCCTAGAAATTGAAGAGCAGACAAGGAGAGAAAGAGAGACAGAGAGAGAGAGACAGAGACAGAGAGAGACAGAGAGAGAGAGAACCAGCTGCTGCAAGGCCATGACGCTCGGGAGACTGGTGGTGTTCCTGTGGGTGCTGTGACCCTATGCCACAGGCAACAACAAAGGAAGGTAAAGATGTGACAAATTGCTGGGAATGTCTTGTGATAGATCCAGCACAGTCTGAATTGTTATGTTGTTCTTGTTCAAAATATTCTGTGCAGAGCTCAGCAACATGATGTGGAACGGCATTAGGGGAAGTTTAGAAATGTTGAAATCCACGAAACATCAAATAACCACTGTGTAGTTTCAGCAAGATAGGGTTAGTAAGATTAATAAGAAACGTTATGTGCCATACTTACCTTTGTATAGAACCTGGAGAAAGACCACAAAACAGACTCATACTTGCCAAAGTTGGACTTGTTAGTATTGTTTATACTTTACTTTATATTGTTCTTGACTGTGCTGTTCACCGCAAGGCATTAGTGCAAGCTACTATGATGCTGTGGTGTACAAAAGCAGTCATTCTGACTGTAGAAAATGTAGAAATGTAGAAAAATCTTTTTATCCATCAGTATTGTGTTCAACTCTATTTCCTGGTATAAGAATCGCATTCACCTGAAACAACCTAGAATGTATGTGTGTCAATGTGACGGTGAACTAGAACTAGACACTAATACTGTTTTTTTTCCACTTAGGAGAATCCCGGTACAGATATTATTTTTCTAAACAAAGTCAACAATGGCTTGTAAAGCCCATCTATGAACACACCAAGCAGGCCCTCCACCATAACCTCACGCAGCGTCAACCACGCCAAAGAAGACTACTTCACAACATCGCTCCTGTTCAAAGGCCTGATGAGGCAGATTTACTAGCTCAGCAGGTCAAGGTTCAAACAATAGTGAAGCTGAACTGACTAGCCGACAGCTTGATGCTCTTGTGAAACATTTCTCATTCTCTTCTATACATTCTTTTTATAAGACAGTGATTGTATCAATTTTTTTTTAAAACAGTGTATTCAAAGATTTGAAATAAAGACACAGAAACACAGCTGTGCTATTATTATTATTATTAATATTATTGTTATTATTATTATTGTAAATGATGGAATATTAGTGTTCAGCATCAATATCTAAAAATCTACAGTTATACAAATAATTATGCAATTAACATGACATGGGTAGGTATACAGCATTATAAACAAGAGGTTGTCTTCTGCTTCCTTGAACCTAATGTAACAGTGATTGTATTCAAAGATTTGAAATGGAAATGGAATGTCCTGCTATTAATATAAAGGATGGGACAGGTTCAACAGTCACAAGTACAGCTATTGAAGAATGACTCATGGGATAGGTGTGTACACAGAACTATTATTATTATTATTATAAACATGTCCTCTGCCTCCTTCAACCCAATGTAAGTGCCCGGTGGGTGAGGGGTACTTGCTTCTGATGGCAGCGACAATGCAGCTAGGAAACCCTCCTCTATTGGAGTGGGCGCTCTCCCCTGAGCGCCCACTCCAGCACCACGTGGTAGGCCACACCTCTGCACTGGCTGGAGGAGAGGAAAGGGTCAAGTTGATTTGTGAAAAGTATGAAAACAACAAATGAAACTGAATTATGCAGCAGCAATCACCTCCTCAATCAGAGACATTCATACGTAGCGAAATTACATGCATGTAAACATGCTAGGTATTACTTACTCGATGGATGGATGGTTGCACTTTTTGGTCCCTGTGGTCTTGGCTGCCTCTTATTTTGGGCACATGAAAGAACGTCTCTGACGTGGTGTCACAGCGCTGCGTAGTGTCCGAGGTATCGCCAAGACACATCGAGATCGGGCAGCAACAGGTCCCACTCTTTACAACATAAGCATTCTTCCTCTGTGGGCATGGGGTCACAGCACCCACAGGATCACCACCAGTCTGTCTCTCTCTCTCTCTCTCTCTCTCTCTCTCTCTCTCTCTCTCTCTCTCTCTCTCTCTCTCTCTCTCTCTCTCTCTCTCTCATATCCACTCTTCATCCGTATACTCTGGCTCAAATAAATACGGGCGGCCATTGAATTCTAAGGCCTTATCCACATTGTCGAAATCAGCTAAATATCCAGCCATGACTGAAAATCTTTGAGATAACACTTATAACAGTCTGAGCCTGTCAGTGGCACAAACAAGCACTTTTAGTGGATGTAGATTGACAGGGGGGGCACATTGGAGCCCGTTTCGCGGCTGACGGCTGAAGTGCTCTCGCTCAATACTGGACCAATTTCAAAAATTGTTGTCTGCATTAATCACTTAGACCCAAAATGATGGGAAAATAGGGTCCAGGTTGAAAAATCCCAGAGTTATATTTTAAATCTTACCTACAGCACCTGTTTGATTGTTGTTTGATTAAGAGATCACAGTACATCAGCATCCTGAGCGTTACTGAAATACAAAGATCCCATAGATTAACAAACGGCCGTGTGGCTGACTCCAATCATGAGCCATGCTCAAGAATCATGAAATTAAATCTTTCGTCTCCCATCTGCACAGTCTGGTTTATCTTTCAAACCAATAGCTGTTTATATACAGATTATTTCTGTACACAACAAACACCTCCATATTTTTTCTTCATCTCTAAAACAAACAAAACCAATTGTCCATTTCTGGTCATTCGTTTGATTGCGTGGGCCATTTAGACCGGGAAGAACATGCGACTTGTCAAACTGATTTCCTGTCACACAAAGGACGACAACCAAGTGACGGGGCCTCACTCAATAAACACAAAACGAGCAATTAACCCGAGCACCACCCCGTGGTCGTGGGTTGAATACGGAGACGCTAGCTGGCCGCCGCATCGGCATATAGCATCCTCGTTTGGCAGCAATCTTTTGGAGGCAAAACATGAAACATCTGGTGGAAGCAGACAGGGGCCTGGTGCTGCATGATAGCAGAACAAGCGCCTGAGAGCTTCATTATATCCCAGCTGTTGAGCGAGCTGTTGCCCTCAGCGCAAAAAAAACCACCCCACAACAACAACAACAACAACAACAACAACAAGGAGGCAAGATGATTTGCCCGGGCAACAACGTTTGACAAGTGGAGGCAGGGTGTTGTTGATCGTGGTTGTTCCGCAGGGAAATGTGTGAGAAGAAGAAAGACAACATAAGAAGGGGTTTTAAGAGTGGTAGTTTCTTAAGTCAAGTGAAATTGAGTAATACTAATAATAATATGTATATATATATATATACAGTATATATATATGTTGTTATCTGGTTTGACATTGAACAGGGTAAGCATAACACAAAAGGCCTCCACACTTGTTTCGTCCACAACTCGAATCAGTCAGATTGTCCGTAATAACACACCATATGGTTTCAGGAGTGTGAAGGTTAGGATCTTTCTAGAACTCTCCTCATATGTACCCTTTCCCTTTTCCCAGACTCCAGCAGCAGCAGCAGCAGGAACCAAGCGACTGAGTTGGACAGCTTGTTCAAGTCGAATTGCTATTAGTTCTGGGTGGGCGCCTGGGCTTTCTCTACACCCCGACAACACCTTTTCAACGGGCAGGAACACCACCCTCCATTAATCAGAGTGGTGACAGCGCATGGATGTCAGTAAATATGTTTCCTTGGCTGCCTCTTTCCCATAACCGCTTTACTTTTCCATCTCACTCTCGTGATTGGCCTTTTCGTTTCCCTCCACACCTGGTTTGTGAGCTTTCATTGTTTTTGCTTTTGACTGTAATCGTTGGAATTCTTTTCACACAACACACATTTAACATATTTGAACAATGCCCAATTTGTACAAGTATGAGTGGGGAGAGACACACGATCTGCCAAGTGTCCCTCAACAACAGCAGCGTTGCCACTTGCCAGGATTATGAAGCCATCTCTCGTGCACGTTCTGCAGTTGATATGCATTACGGCGCCGCTTGAACACTAGCACTGGCCAGGTGTTGGTGAGTGCTGCTCGAAAGCGGTAGCTGCTTCCTTTATGGGAGACAGTAGGACGGGGACGGTGCGGCGGTGCGTGGCTAGCAGGCCTGTCGACCGGCGGACAGGCGCTGGCCGGCTCTGCGGCCATGTGGACGGTTTGACACACAGGCACGTGGCCAGCAAGAGCCAGTCTGGGGGAAAGTAGATGCTCATCTTGGCTGGCGCAGAGCTAGCGCTGCTAGCCCCCCTGCTTCTTCTATCCCCGCGGACGGCTGCAGCGTAGCCACCCGTGTCAGCGCGGCAGAGTTGTCAGTCGCTGTATACCGGATGCCGCGACGGCTGCAATCTGTGCCTTCTTTTTTTTTTGGTTTCCGAATCTCTTCTCGGAAGGCTGGCAGACGGCAAGTGTACCAAAGTAGTGACAGGAGTTCCTTATGGAAATAAACTCCCAGTGAAGACGGAAAAAAAAAGACAGGGGAGGAATGCAGAGAGGGGAGTGGATGGGCAGGAGAGGGTGAGGAGGGAGGCGTGGGAGAATGCCACATAAACTAATAGTGACCTTTGCAGAGATGGATTTGTTTGCCGACAAAATCTTCTCTGTCAACACCTGCACGAGAATGACCTTCATGTGGAGACGGGGAGATGACTGATGCACTCATTTCTTCTCATCTACACTCGGCTCCGCGCTCCGTACATGTCTAGGGTCTCCTGGGTAATGCACACCAAAGGTCCGCGCTCACATTCCAGCGTTACATGGTCACGTCATGTCACAATTATTGAATCCCAATGAAATTACAATTAAACGATAATTCATGAGCTTGGTATTGATGTTCTGAGTTCATCTGGAAATAATGCTAATAGTCAGCTGAGATACAATTCTCATGCAGACAAGTGGGTGAATTTGGACGCTGCATGTCATGTAGGCCATATAATAACACATCCACTAGGCACACAGGAAACAGGAGCGCCAATCAATTCAGGAGTGTGTAGATTCTTACTTGGTCTACGGATAATGCTAAATATATTTAAACCAGCACTTTGTAAATATGTCATCACTTTTTTTCAAAATGTCTCCTTTTTATCCACAAGTCAAAGTACTTGAGTAATTGAATTGTTCTTGAGACACCCTCACAGTATCTGTGAACAAAAAAAGTGTTCTTACAACTAATATTCATTTTTCAAAGACAAACAATAGTTACTGAGACTAATAGCTCATGGGGCTTAATCATGCTGCCTAATGATTTTGATTCATACATAGTATTACTAGTATATTTATCTAGTCCTCTCTATTTATCTTGTCCATTTATTTAAAGTATCTAAAATACATATACGAATTCCGTTATCTCATCTTGACTTCTTACCTTTTCTTGCCATCATCTCATATGTAAGATACTATGCCAGCAGATGGCAGTATTAAACCATGACCGGGGCTTCTCCTTTCCTCGCAGTGGCCTCAACTGCTGTAATCTGAACCAGGAAAGCAAATGAAAGTGTATTACAGAAGAACCGGTTAGGCATTGAGTTAAGTAGACCTCATGTGTAAACCGCGGAGTGTTGGCCTCACTTCCGACTGTTTAATGTCAGCCTACTGCGCCCTACAGACGCTAGGAGTCGTTTTTGTTCAAGATAGACAGGGTTCATTTTCACACATTTCGGAAAATATACTTAGCATAGCATTTTCCTATCAATGCCCTATTCTGTATAAGGTGATAAGCAGGTAAACTAGTGCCAAGAAGGTTGGCACTAGTTTACCTGCTACAGGCAGCTCATGGCTACATGGACCGAGGGCGTGGCCTTTCATTTGTTTGAATAAGAAAACAGAGTTGGGCTACACCAACACACGTGCTGTTAGCATTGCTACACAGCTGTTCTGTTGACATGACATTTTCCAATAGGCCTGAACAGTATAACTAGGCTAAATTGAGTCTCTAGGAAACTCCTTTAGCCGAGTCATAGTCTGTTTCTGACGCTTACAGTAATACTGAGATAGTCATAGCTACTTAGTCACGGTCTACCTGACACACTGCCTACCTTATCTTACAGGCCATCTAAACAAAGTTCATTCTCCACACGCCACCTCATCCCCTCCCTGAATCTGTCTGACTGTGTGTGGTTTGCATTAACCCGTAGCCTGGCAGTAAGTGACGCGGTAGCCTGCCAGGCGTTTATACCGTAATTAGGAGTAGGCCTACTGTCAGGGACAGAATATGGTGCCAATTAATGCACCACCAACCAGGAAATCCCCCAACTATGGCTACAGGGTGAACGTAAAGACAGTTCGAATTAGTTTAGTGTCATTAGTATTCATGTCATTAGACATACACATTGTTTGAATAGAGAGCTTATGTAAAATCCTTCTAGGCATAATGTATTTAGTGACCCCAGCCTTCTAGCCCAACTTTTCTAAGAGCAGTGCACAGCATCATAAGTCTTTTATTTTATTTATAAACAATAGCAAACCAAGATACAATGTATCATATTAACCTTTCATTAAGAGATCAAAGGACATATGTGATAGAGGCTAGTTTTCATACAAAATAACATTTCAGAGCACAAAAGCACAAATCACAAATCATATGCACAGATTACAGTAAAAAAAAAACCACAATAACTTGAATACTGTATAAAAATGACTAATTTGCTTGCAATATATACCTTGCAGGGTATAGGCCTATTCTTGGACAATAGGACTCAAGAGGTTGTCCTCATCATTATAATGATGTTTGGTACACCTCTAGAGCTAGGCTGATTCAGAAGGGTAGATACTACTTTCTCTGAAACAATATACATACAAAATTTGAAGGTATAATCAAATCAATCAAAAACTACTTTTAAATCTAATTTAAACATGAAACGTTAGCACCACTGGGCTAGCATTGAGACCAGAACTTGGGTTAGTGTAAGTTCATAATATTGCCCATAACTATTAGGATTTCCATTTTAATATGGACTTAAGAGTCCACTTGCACAATGGCATGACACATGGTGGGACAGAAGCCAAGTTCATTTTTTCCCAAAGTGAAGTCTCTTTTGTGCTGTACTACTGCTGCCAAAAAGAAAAAAACTATTACCTGTACAACTGGTTAGAATCAGTCAAAAACACTTTTATACATGCATGCACAGAAGCTTGGACATGACCGGCATTATATTCTGTGAAGTTATGTACATAACATGCCCACTACTATATCTAAAAACTTCCCTTTATCAAATACATCTGCTGTGTTCTCCTCTTCACCCACGCCTACTGTATACCTGCTTGCAGTACATACACATTGCATTGTAGTGCAAAAGAAACACGAACAAACGCTGCTCATACCATAAATAGGACACTATCTGCAGGAAGTGATACAGAAAAGCTCGGTAGCAAAATAGACTTCAAGTTTAAAAGAGTCACAAAAATAAGCATGCGCCTTTCTCTATTCAAGGATTTCTATACACAATTCAGCTCGTCTTGCCAGTCCTGAGTGCTCAAAGAGACAATATAAACAATGACAGTATAAAAAAAACAGCAAGCACAGCAACACTCCTGGTTGCTGAGGCAGAGTCACACTGCTGACCCTTCAACCTAGAGTGCCGTTGAACGGTGATTAAAAAACGTATTTGTGTGAAAATACTCTGGTGTTTTTCTGTCCTTATTACTTATACAGGCCATCCTGTAATTAGAAAAGGACATCAAAGTCATATGTTAACAACAGCTTACTGAGTGAGGGGTTTCTAGGGGGACCTTCAGACTGATGCTGGACTTTGTATGAATGCTGTTGGAAATGAATGAGTTGAGAAGTTTTGAGTTAGCAACAGCGTGTATTATTAATGTTATCCTTCACTAACAGCTCACTCACAACAAGTGGTAACATAAGCCTTAATGCGTGTTTGATCTTTGACATTCACGCAAATCTTTCTATCAATGCCCAGTTATGGAAACATCAAAAAGAGATATTAAAGATGTAAATGCTATACATCGCTATCCATGATGGTAAAAAAAAGAAAAGTAAATTCATATTTGAAAAAATATAACCATGTACTTAATTTTACATTTTTACATAAACATACATTTGTATGACAAAATTTGCGAGGGAAACACAACAGAGCAGTTTCTTGTTTAAAAAAAATACACAAACTATGCAACTATACACCAACAATATATATAAAAAAAATATTGCCATGTAAAATGGATATGGGCGTGAAACCGTTTTAATGCACTTGTCCCCGTCAGCCACAAACAACATGTTCCATTTAAAAAAAAGTGCTACCAACAGCTGGAAATGAGGACGAGGGGTTACAGAGATGTTGGCTGAGTTAGGGGGCCTGTTTTCTCTCCATACTCCTGGAGACATTCGGGTCTGGTTGTGTGTGTGTGTGTGTGTGTGTGTGTGTGTGGTGTCGGTTTCAGTCTGTGCATGGAGATGGATAGATATGCGACATGCAGAAGTCCGGTGCACCCTAGGACACGCTGGAGCACCGGATGCTGGGAGAGCCCATCTGGGTGAGCACCTTGTCCAGCCACTGCAGCGGCCCGTTGAGGTGCAGCTCGATCCAGCAGGGGGTGCTGGTCACCGTCTGGCGCCTGGGGGAGACAAGAGGGCAGCAGGGAAACCGTTAGTGCGAGAGGAAGAGAGATGAGGTGCCGGGGGACGGAAGAGGAACAGGAGACGACTGGTAACCTGAAGCTGGTTCCCGACTGTCTCCAGAGGCCAGCGTTGGGTCTGGGCATGACTGGAGAATAGTCTCTGGATATCATCACTCTGTCTCTGTCTCTGTCTCTGTCTGTCTCTCTCTCTCTCTCTCTCTCTCTCTCAGATCTAGCCTTCCCACACTCTTCCAGTCTCCATCATTAAACCATGAACAAAGAGAAACATACATACAATCAATCACATTCTCAGGCGCACACACGCATGCACACACACACACACACACACACACACACACACACACACACACGCATCCTCACACACACACACACACACACACACACACACACACACACACACACACACACACACACACACACACACACACACACACACACACACACACACACACACACACACACACACACACACACACACACACACACACGCGCATACTAAAACACGTACATGTACAGCAAAAGATTTGGACCATCGGACCATGAGTCTCTCTTTGCACCCCCCCCCCCCCCCCCCCCCCCCCCCCCACAACACACCCCCCCCACCC
>OOFB01016819.1:28564-42159 GCA_900323305.1 Trachyrincus murrayi | reverse complement strand
TTGACTTAGCGATGATGTCATAGGGACAGTGTTGTCTCTGCAGATGATGTCATGAGCCGAGAGCTAATGGCGAGTTTGAACGTCGGAAAGTTTACTGGAGGGGGGAGACCTGCGTTCTGTGTGTGTGTGCGTGTAACATTGATGGATTTATTGAGCAATTATTCTCTCTTTTGCACATACAATTTATATTGTGTTTTTGGCAGAATGTTACTTTTTTATTTGAACTGAACTTCACGGAGAACTTGAATAGATGCCATCAAATAGTGCGCCACCTGGTGGTAAAAGCCAACGGGCAGTTGGACTAAGCAGGCCAAAATCTCTTTTTATTTAAAAGAAGACTTTTTTTCACTTGGTTTGAAAATGACTATACTTCTATTTTCAATATACATCTTTTCATCTTTCCAATTTTTGAATAATTTAAATAAAATGAAAAAATAGTTTGGTCTGGTAGTTTAATACCATGCCATCAAAAGAGACCATGTTTTAAAATGCTTTTATATGCATGTGTGAGACTCCCAGTGGGAGATTTTACCATGCGTTCTTCCACCCTTACGGGGACTTGTCTGTCCATATTTGTGCATGTAAAACACAGGCCCCTTCGACCGGTCTAGAGTGGCCGGACACAGTACTGCACCTCAGCCCTCTCTAAAGACAGTGGAAAATATTATCTTTGCCTGACAAATAACTAATTTCCCTCCGCCAGTGGGAGACAATATACTGTGTGTATTTAAGTGGGTCTGTGACAACCAGCAGTGATTTGTTGCTCAGGAAATAAAGTTAATTGTTATAGTTATCCAGGAGTAAGAGCTAAGTAGGCTAGCTAAGTAATAAGAGATATATGCTTCCATTTTGTAAAGTATTCCACTAGTCTACTATGATATGCTATGTGAGCATCCATGTAATGTACACACTATAAACAATAGAGGTATTGGATTTAAGACTAAGATAGGGGTAGTTGTTGTGGCTGAATGACCGTGTCTACAATTACCAATGCTAACCCATTTAATTGGGATTTTTATATGGGAAACTGACTTCAAACTTCAAACTTAATGTTGGTGAAAATGTGCAATTGCAAGCAGACAGACTGTCTCAGAAAATCTTGGAAGACAAATGAAATATTTATCAGTAAAATAAAAGGGTCCAAAATGTGGTCCAAGGCAGTGGCGTTATTTTCTTGAATAAAAATTTAAAATAATATATACAAAAACGACAGGTCAGATTTGAGTGGAATTCACATTTGCACACTGTGGCCCTTTGAAGACTAGAAACAGATTTTGAGCAAATGTTAAAAGTTCTGGTGTTGAGAGCAGTTAATCAGTTG
Source organism: Trachyrincus murrayi (assembly GCA_900323305.1). Classification (NCBI taxonomy): domain Eukaryota; kingdom Metazoa; phylum Chordata; class Actinopteri; order Gadiformes; family Macrouridae; genus Trachyrincus; species Trachyrincus murrayi. The sequence goes on along the minus strand of OOFB01016819.1, from coordinate 40,838 downwards.
TGGATGGAGGTTCATATGTTCAGCGTTTGGCCCAAGAGGGGATTCAAGTTATCAGAAAAGGAACAGGTCTGTTGAGTTAACTTCAAGCAGTTTCAAATGAAACAAAGAATGTGTTTCACAGTAAAAGTAGGGCAGGGCTTTGAGGTGGCTTTAGTCAGCAAGTACAGTTTAAGGTTATTCATGAAAATAGAGGACTGGAACAAGAAACAGGAGTCTGAGTCAGTGATGTGTGTGTGTGTGTGTGTGTGTGTGTGTGTGTGTGTGTACAAGACGTCTCCTATGGGTTGACAATGGCTGTAAAACATCTTCAAAGATGGATGCCACTTAGGGCCGCACATCAAAGAAAGCCAAACACTCTGAGTTTGGGTGTTTAGCATCTCAGTGTTTGTCAAACAGATCCACTCATCTCACTCAACACCATCTCTTCATTACAGACGTCGTCATATAGCTGCCCTGATATTAACGCAGCCAACACTGCAACACTGTTCTCCACTTAACGTTCTAAGTGGAACATATGACCCAAAAAGTTTTTTTTTCCATTTTTTTTTTCTTCAAATCAGCAAACTACCATGAGGTCGTTTTAAATCCCTAATGGGTTCCAGTTGCTGTTGCCACATCGGCGCCACACATCGCAACAAACAAACTGGTTTTCTGCCAAAGCCGAAGCGTCCAAACATGTGAATTCAAGCGGGTCCACAGACAGCGTGATGGGAAACACATGCTGCATTTCTCAGCTTTCATTACGGGCCTCTGTTCTCCTAAAGTCGTCGGGGAACTAGAGGTCCTCAGAAAAGGGAATCATCTTCCTTGGACCTGGCGTTTTGAAACAGAAAGTGTTATCAGTTGATTTAGGTGACAGGCTTGTAGTTTCGGGCCTGCCACCAGATACATACACAGGCGCTGGCCCTCTATTGAGGCCTGGTGCCCACAAATCCTGCTCCATGGGAACCACTTAAAACCCAAATGATTGCAGTCAGCAAATGGAGGCCTGGGCTTGGGTCGGGGTTGGTGGAGGGTGGTGGGGATGACTTCCAGATGTTGGAAAGGCTAGCTGTTTGGCAGCGTGCGCACCGAATATTAAAACGAAGTCCGGTGCCTCCAAGGCAATTTTAAGCGCAGAAAGTACAATGGCTCATGGGAAATAATGGCGGCGGGTTGTGAACCGCCGCAGACTCCTGCTACCTTCCCACTGCAGCGGCTTGTGGGAACGTTATGTGTGCCCGGTCGCCGCAAAACGCACCTCTGTGTTTTGAGTGTAAACCAACGATTTAGGAAGCGCTTGACCGTGCAATTAGGGTGGTCCCTCTGGGAGGCTTCCTGTGGTGATTGAATGGCACTTCCTCCCTCGCATGTGGGCCCTGTGATCCACACGCACATGCACGAGCAGGCGTGCACGAGCAGACGTGCACGAGCATTAGCGCTCTGGCTTGGCTGGCTGGATTATATACACATGCAGACCAGTCAGTCGTATGTACTATGTATGTTTTATCATGTTAGCATGGTCGAAGGTATCACTGGTACTCATAGTGTTTGTATTACCCTGTTTTAAAATCATACATACCGCACTTAATGGATTAGATCACAATACAGGTAATTCTATACGGCATAAACATATCTAGAAACATATTGAACGTCTATTTGTTTACACATAAACAAAAACGGATTTGATTTAGCCCCGACTTTAAAAAAAAACCGACCAAATCTGTACCATGAGAGAAAGACAACATTTGCAGACATCCCTGCATCAGATCAGACAGTATTCCAGCGGCGTATTTAAATGAAGACGCTCTTGGGAACCGCGGGTCTTGCCGTCGCCCCAATGCGGTGTGTCTGAACCGCGTGCCGAGTGTTGACACAGCTGCTTGTGGTTTCTTCCAGGGGATTCGAGAAGAGGACTTTTGCCCTCTGGAGCTTATCCACAGCAGGTTGGCAGGACGTAGGCTAATGTAGCACTCTCCCTCAGAGCCTGTTCCCCTTCCTCCCCTGCCCACTGCTTTCAAAGACTAGCATAATTGCTTCAAATCCTCAAATTTCATCACATGTAATGGGGAGCCTCTCTCTCTCTCTCTCTCTCTCTCTCTTGCTCTCTGTGTCTCTCTCTCTCTTCCTCTGTAAGTGCCTGAGGTGTGGTAATATAATCAATGCTGCTCTCCAGCCGATCGTCTGGATGGTTTTTTATTTGCAGTGGGTGCCGTTCCTCATTTAACTATGGTCTCAATGTACATCCATACAGCCGATACAATTAGAGAATCCCTTATATATATATATATTAATACAAATACATCGAGAATGCATTCAGCACATCGTAAAAGCTCCATAGCAGCACAAAGCAGCTTGTTGAAGTTCTATGGTTTCTGTACCAACCACTCCTCATGCACCGCGAAGCCAGAGCTGTTGACCGTAATTGCAGCCTAAGGTCAGACGTAAAGTCTAAGTGGTATCTACACTGTGTACGTTTCGCCTGCCTAACATGGCCCGCATGGCCGCAAGTGGCTAACTACGACACCAATGTGGCCGTGAAGTTTTGGTTTAGGCTCATAAAAAAAAAACCTGGTTGGACTCTCCGTGACCAAAGGGTTAACACCGTCCTGTGTGAACGCTTTAACACACAGCAGAAGAACAGAAGGCTCTACTGTAGTATGGTAGTTCAAAGTGAACTTTCCCAGTTTCTTTAGTACAAAGTCATCATGTTTTTGTGCAGTGAATATTCGATAGGCAAAAGGAAATTAAATGGAAATGAAATAGAACTGAAAACAAACACAAGATGACTGACACTAAAAGGTATGGCCCTATCGGCCATAAACATTAACAGAGATGAAACCGACACTTTATTGTTTCCCAGAACCATATGCTCAAGCGTGCCTGATGGGCACCTTGACTGAGTTGGACCACATGCTCCTAAATTCCTAAATTTCCTCTGCAGACTCTGATACTTACACATTGTCATCTCAAATAATAAAATCTCAATATCATAGCACGAAGCGAGTCCCGCAAAACAGACCTTTTCATAAGCTCATGTTTTCATTACACATATGGAGATTCCTGCAGAATCTCATGTTCAGATGAAAATGGGCTACGTTCTCCAGACGTTCCTTCCAGAGCACACAGCAGGGCCAGAATGCTAGCCACACCCATCAGGAAGGTAAGATATGATGTTTTCTGACATGTCACTCACAATTAAACCCATATTGTCTGAAAGAGCAAATCCATCTCAGGCTGGGACCTGCCTCAAGCCATTATCCCTCTGAAGTTCAGAGGAAAGTAGTGCTGAACAAGGAGGGTTAATCTTGGTCTATGGATCAAATCCATGGCTAAAATGACAAATCAAGGATTAGCATTGATTCAACACATGAACCTTGTTTTTCATCTAGTTGGTGATAGATTCTTCAATACAGTAGTTCCCCTACTTAGTCCTTGCTAGTTGCAAGGAAGGATTTTATTTTTCTCCATATTTTGGTTATATTTATCAGGGATCTGGAAGTGACTTGTGTGGAAATAAGCAGTTAAGCAGAGAGAGAAAGAAGCATTCCTTAAACACAATGCACGTCTGTGCCTTCCCGTACCCATCTGCCCTCAGTGGTCACTTCTAGGTTTCTGAACAAACGCTGCTCAGACCATTCCAGACCGAGATGATGTGGAAATGTCTGCATGTTTTCAGTGACTCATTTAACACACACCATTTCCCTGGATAGGGGAGGTGTTTCAGTACAGGCAGAGAGAAAGGGAGCGAGAGAGAGAGAGAGGCATTTTTTTCCTTCAGTTGAATTGATGAAATGTGCTTACGATAAATCCCATAGTGTAGGCCTATGGATACTGCAGCTTTGTGGCTTCAAACTGCATTAGTGATCTGCAGTCCACACTGGCAGCTATACAGCCCACCAAGTCAACCTCATCAACCTCAGAGTAACACACAGGAACGTATTTAAAGACGTTTACGGCCCATCACCTGATATCCACATGGCTTGAAATGTGAACACTATAACTTAGTTTTCTTGTATACGCTAACATTTGGATCACAGCAAAGCCACTCGGGTATTTTTTTTCCCCGTGAACTAAACAAAATGGAGAAGAACAAAAGAGTTTCTGCAACGCCTGGATGGACTATTTAGACGTCCTGGTCCAGACGTCTTTAAACCAAGCATATGTTGAAGGTTTGGAGAGAAAAAAAGAGTTTGTCGAGACAAAAGCTTCTCGCATGAACACAGCTGGCGCTTGATTGGAGAGCACGCTGGATGTCATTACTCCATCTGACCGCTAACTACTCCGTTGTTATGTTCTCTGTTTGCATGCACTGTGGGAAAAGGGACAATTGGAAGAATAAATAAAGATTGTTCTGTCCCGCCCCTTGTTCCTTAGTCACTTAATCATCCAATGATGTTTTGGCTTGGGGTTTAACGGTGTGTGTGTGTGTGTGTGTGTGTGTGTGTGGGGAGCGTCTGAGTATGTCTATATATGTGTGGTGTGTGTAAAGTAAAGTGGAATGGAGAAAGAGGAGGATAAGGAGCCAAGCTGGTGAGGTAACAACCCCCCCCCCCCCCACTGGGCGCGTGTCATCGAGGACACTCCCCCCTCCCTGTCTCCCAAAAGGCTGGTCTATCTTCAGGACAGGAAGTTCTGTCAAGTAGGAATTTCCTCCCAAACTAAATGCGTTTGGACTCCTGGTGGTGCCTGTTAACATCCACAGTTTTTTTTATTCTTTCCTTTTTTCTTTAAACATCAGACAGACATAGTGAAAATGTTTCTCTTGTTTATTTACAACTCTGCGATGTCTGCGGCTCTGCAATGTGTCGACAACCCACTAGCAACAAACAAGCATGGCACGGCAAACAAATAGCAGCGTTTTTAGTTCTGTTTCACAGTTAACTTTAGAACAGTAGATTAGTCTAAAAAAACTGAAGTAGAGCTGGATGGATGGACTGAAGTAAGGATGGACAGAAGGCAAGAAGATAAAAAGACAGAAAGACAGAAAGAAATAAAGACAGGTCATGTATGGGGACCACAGAAGGCCTTCCTCATCTCTTAGTGAAGTTGTGTTTCTTGCGTCATAATAGCTTTCACTTCTATTCTTATTTTCATCAGATCAAACGTTTGAAGAAGCACACCTGCATGCAACTGCAATTGAAGCACTCTCTTACATTTTCACATTTACAGTGCAACCTTCCTGTTATGTTTGTATACAGTAGATCATACATCATCCTCACATGTCCTGCAATGCCATGGAATAACATTACATTCGTTAAAGATGTTAAAGTTATGTTATACATGTGATTCTAACACATACACATCCAGGCCTGTGATTCTTACAGCACCGTCAATATGTATGTGTGTGTGTGTGTGTGTGTGTGTGTGTGTGTGTGTGTGTGTGTGTGTGTGTGTGTGTGTGTGTGTGTGTGTGTGTTGGTCTTTTGGGAATTAGGCCAGTGGTAATACGAACCGGCCCGAGTCTTAAGTCTCAAGCTGAACAGAATAGATGTTTCTAATCAAGCTGTTCTCGGTCCTAGCCGTTGGGGAAGACATTTTGTCAGGCTCTCCCCCAGCTGTGTGGACTAAACCATCACTTAGACAGGGGAGTACGCTTTCCGCAAACAAAAAGACAGAGATCCTTCCATGTAATGTAACCTTCTTACTCTGGAGGAAGTGCTAACGTGAGATAAACAAAGGCAGTGTAAAATGTTAGGAGCGGGTACAGGTTCACTAAGGGATCAGAGCCCAGGTCTGAAGATGGGAGGACTTATCTCTGTTAGGGAACAGACGCCCAACATGGGATTGTTCACTCATTCACCAGACATTCACACGTGAATTAATTCACCCATTCACACACTTGCTCATTCATGAATTCACTCATTCATTGGTCTATTCATGTATATGTATTTGTCAGAGACGAGGGTGAAAGTTTGTAAAGTCTAGTCCTGTCTCTCTTTCCAGTCACTGAGGCTGTGTGGTGTGTTTCGTAACCATGCACGAGCACATGCCGGTATAACTGAATATATATAACTGAATTATAACTGTGCCAGGACCTGGAAATAAGTAATTTCATTAAACCCTCTGGTCCTTATTTCTGACTGTTGGTTTAGACTTGTGGATTTGAGCAAGAAGAATAAACAGCCACATAGCTTTAAAATGAATACCATTATTTACCACAATGATTTACAAAGATACCAATAGTATTATGTAGTTCAAAAAATTACTTGACCACCATCAAAAACTCTTTCTTAAGTTGCGAGAGATTCACAATTACAACAAATGTGGGGTACTAAATGACCAATATGGACAGTTTTTTTTATTTCATAAGTAGTAGTTCATAGTAGTAATAGTAGTGTTGTTGAATGTTTCCATGGACATCTGATGATGTGTTGCATGTGAGGTGGACTCTTGGTGTTGTTTCTAATTAATTTTGAAAATACAAATTGCTGAAGCTACTCAAATGTTTAATAGTCATTGTCACGTTGTATCACACGACAATGACTATTCAACATTTGAGTACTCAACATTTGACTACTCTCAAAATCCTTTTTTTATTTTTTTTTGCACCTACGCGCATATGTCCAGGCAAGCAGCAGATCCTGCGCCTACCCTGGGTCCACGAGACACACTGGGGCTCGAACACTGTGGTAGCCACGGTAGGCACACCCCGATCTCGTGCCTACCCTGCTTAGACAATAACAGTAATCCGTAGCAGGAACTTGCAATATCCACTGATTGAGCTGTAATCACGTTGGCAGGTTTTTACACTGTGTAGACATTTTCGTCATTTTGAGCCTAAACAACACAACGATTGCTAGAAAAAAAAAACGGAAACTTAGCGTCGGATTTCTGTAACTTTTTAGTGATCATAGTTGTAGTCCCATGTTATTGTTGAGTGGAATATTTGCCCTATTTACTCTGACTGCACGTCACTGCCTCAATAGCAAATGGACCAATAAGAAATAAGGCCCTGTTGACCCCTTGAACTCTCTGCTCTGGTCTGAATACGTTTCCCCTGGTCTGTCCGTCCGTCCCCAGCTCTGACAGAGATGTAGGATGCCGTAAACTTCAAGGGCTCCATGGAGCAATAAAGAGCAAAGCCATAAATCTTCCCCAGTTCCTCTGGGCATCGGCATCAGTGATGTCACCGTGAGGTTAGGGGCCCCCCGTTCACTACTCTCACTGGCTGCTCTGTGGTCATTTCTGTCTCTTGAATTACTCGTTTAGCTGGCATGAGCTAAAGCGTATAGCATATGGTATTTAGCAAACTTCATTAACTTCTCTTGTGTAAATTACAAAGGACACTTGAGATGTATTGCCCTTGAACGGTCAGTGCTTTATTGACACTCTTTTACACATTGACCCAATTAGCATAAGATTACATGAGTGGAGCTCAGTCTCGACATGTCGTCTTATGAAGAACTCGCCGTATTATTTAGGAGTCCTCCTGACTACTTTAACATGTGGCAGGTCTCTCCCTCTGCAGGATCTATTATCTCCACCGCAAAGCGTTTCTGCTGGAGATTTCACTGGCTTTGTCTCTGATATTGTTGGACCGTTTACACGCTTGAACAACAGCAGCGCTCTAAATCAAACCTCGCCCAAGAAAGTTTGAACAAGGGTAGTCCTCCACTGACTCCCCCCCCCCCACACATAAACACATAAGATTAGCAGCCTTCCAGTATTTTCCTAAGTAACGGAAATGGCATGGATGTAGTTCATTTTCATCGATCCTTTCAATTCATCCCATCTGACAATCTAAAATCTTTGTATAACTCTTTGAAAATCTTTGTATGTTCTAAAATCCCTGTGGAAATAAAGCGTATTGGATGAATGTCTAATGTAAATGTTTAAACCTTTCCCGTCCCCCCGGGGCACCATGATGTATATTCATCTGCACATGTAAATATTTATGATGCAGTTCCTTTGTTTTGGCCTGAGGAGCTGAACTCTGCGCTCCGTGAGGCCAAGTTAGACGGCGTCCCACCTCGGCAGCTGTTTCGGTGCCTCAGCTTAAATGTAATCAAACAGTGGGGAAGGGCAGAGAGAGAGAGAGAGAGAGAGAGAGAGAGAGAGAGAGAGAGAGAGAGAGAGAGAGAGATAAACAGCATGGAACTGAGAGAGAGAGAGATAGAGAGCAACACCAAGGGACTGGGGGAGAGAGCGAGACAGTGAAAGAGAGAGAGAGAGAAAGGGAGATAGATAGAACTGCAGAGAGAGAGAGAGAGAGAGAGAGAGAGAGAGAGAGAGAGAAAGGGAGACAAAGATTTACTCAAAGTACTTATGGAGGGATAAGGAAGGGAGATAGGAAGAGAATAGCACTACAGAGACTAACAGAGATGAGGAAGCAAAGGAATGCAGTGGAGAGAAATGTGATTTGAGTTAAATGCTTTTTCTCTTTTTTTTGTGTGCTGGGGGTCTTCTACCATTGGTTACATGGGAGAGCTCCTAAAAGCCTTCTGGCAGAGAGGTCAAATGAAATGTGTTCACACAATGCCCCTCTAAACATGTAATTCTAGTCTTCCGCAGAGACAAATATGAATCTAATCTAATCTAATGTATAGTTCACCTGGTGGCTTTGGGGAGTTTAGTTTGTGAGAAATGTCTTAAATACTGCCAATATAGTCATCTATTTGTGCAGTTTAAATATGGGTTAAATAAAAAATAAGGCTTATTTGAAAACAGAATGCTAGCAGGTGGGTTATGTTTCCAGCGTTACATATAAACCATCAAAACGATGGTTTTGCTTTTGATTCTCTGTCTTCATTCCTCATAACTGATTTTATTTCATTACATTTTATAGGCCCCCCGTTGTCTCGTTGTTGATGTGGTCAACTGTTACACACTAGCCCTCCCCTGAAAGGGCCAGGATGTGTGTGTGTGTGTGTGTGTGTGTACAGATGCTGCTAACTGTATAGCAGCATCTGTACGTATGAGGCTGGGACGCTATCAGCTGCATCAGCAGAGCTCTGCCTCGGCCTGTCGGTACACGATCCTCCATTTTGGATCAAACCCATTTTTATATTTTTTTTGGGGGGGGGGGGGGGGGAGATCGCCTTTTCATTAAACGTATTGTTTTTCTCACTTTATGGATACAACTGAACACGTATGTTTTCGATCGTTGTTCATAGCTAATAGCAACACATTTCTTTTTCCTTTTTGCGTGTGCTGGCGCCGGGCCAGGAATGTAGGAGACGGGAGGTGACGGAGCGAGCCGGAACACATTGCTCCGACCATCTCTCTTCTCCTACCTGTCCTACAGGTCAACACACGCTGTCTCATCACAAGTACACACGGTATACAACGTTTGGTGGAACGCGTCTTACCCTGCGTGTATGGATTTTGAGCATGGGGTGGAAACCTCCCAATATAACATTTTACATGTTGAGCCAATTAGGTATTAGCATAAGCTAGTTTTAGGTTACCATGGTTACTTGAGGACCAGCCGGCCCTTGCACTAATCAAATACTTATCTTTTGGTCTTTTTCTTCCTTCCTTCCTTCCTTCCTTCATTCTTTCTTCCTTTCTCTCTCACGTTCACGAGCTAGCTGCAGCACAAACTCCTCTCTGCGTCGCGGTGTGTGTGTGTGTGTGTGGGGGGGGGGGGGGAGAACTGGGAGTTTATTCGTCTCCATCTGGCCCTGCGCTCTGCGCTCTGTTGATGTGAGCCAGCGGGGCCCCTGACCCCCTTGTATATGTTAACGCTCAGCGCTGCTCAACTGGAATGTGTGACGTCACCTCCTACCTAGCTTCTTAACACGCTCACGTGCGCGTGCACGCTCACGCTCACGCACCTCTTAACACGCTCACGGGTCTCCGCGCGCGCGCGCTAAAAGCGCTCCGTCAGATTGATTAGCGCAGGCCATGGCTGTAGAAACGCTGTAGTCAGGTGATGTTGCTCTGAAGGATTGTTGTGAGTTTGTTGATTATCTTGTTCCCTAGGTACGACATGGCTGTTGACCAACTCATATTCATAATTTAAAACGTCCGTGCGTGTGTCTCTGTCTGTCTGTCTGTGAGTCTATGTGTGTGTGTGTGTGTGTGTGTGTGTGTGTGTGTGTGTGTGTGTGTGTGTGTGTGTGTGTGTGGGTGGGTGGGTGTGTGTGTGTGTGTGTGTGTGTTAACATTACCATGACCCTATAAATAATCACAGATAACAATCCAGGCTGCGATCTAATAGCTGCACTTTTTATTGCAATGTACCGTGTAAACTTTGTGAGGTTACTGCGTGCAAATATGAGTGTAGGAAAGATCTAGAACATGCAGTTCTGTCTGCTGGCCTCATTTGTTGAGCGGTGTGAATGGGGTGTGCTGGGTTTGATCGCTGTGCTGCTGGATCTGTTAGGATATGGACACCACATGTCTGGCAGTCCCTCTCGACCTGTTTCAGGTACAACATCTGCACCTGGCGAAGATTCCTGTTTCATGTATTACTTATTTTTGTTACGTTGTGTTGACTTTGAAATGTATATGTATTTGCGCTACACTTTAATTTTTTTTGCCCATCAGAGTGTCAATTACAGTATTGAAAATAAACAGTACATGAATTCCCCCCTTCTCCATCCTATCTTGAGTTTAAGGGAAAATAACCGACTTCAATGCATAACATTAGATTATAGTTCAAAGCTGTGTCATAATTTTCAGGGTAGAAAAAAAGTGGTATCTTTTATCTCATCTTATGTGTTTATAGAGCAAGTTTGTTATGATACCGTGAATGACATGTTGGCTCTCGAAGGCTGTAATCTGGGTGAATGATGAATGTCTAAACATGAGTTGAAGCTTTCTTTCTGTGTATTGTGTTTATTTCTATCCTTCTCTTGATTTGTCCCTTTTTTATTTAATTTTCTTTCTTTCTCATTCTCTTATCTTGTTTTCTATCTTTCACTCTTAGATTTTTTTCTCTCTCTCTCTGTCTCTCTCTCTCTCTCTCTCACGCTAATTCTTTCTCTCTGTCTCTCCATCTCCCCCCTATCTCTCTCCCTCTTACATTTACATATTGTGGAGCAGCAGCTATGTCAGGGATCACTTACGTTGGCCGTGCTTTGAACTATGACCCCATCTAAAGGTCAAGCCAGGTCAGGTCTCAGGTTTACTTGGACCGGGGGCATGTAGAGACCGCTTAAAGTTGCAATCCGTTAATCGCCCCAAATCTGGCTCAAACCACTACTGTAAATCCATAAAGGAAAAAATAAATACAATAAAAAAAAAATTGAATTGAATTGATTGGTTTGACAAACTCCGAAGCCATACAGGTAGCCTGTGACGCAGACGATGTACAGTTTTATCAACTTAGATGCTAACCTGAGGTTTAAAGAATAGCCATTTTTCTGTATCCTCTTACGTCATATTGTAGAAATGCAGATCTTGATTTTCCATTATAAAGTGAATTAAAATTCAAAATGGAGTCGGCAGTCAGCAGGAAGGAATGGAGGAGGAGATGGGGGTGGGGGTAGCGGGCCTCGGGCAATCTAAGGCAACCACAGTCCCCCCACAAGGCAGAGTGTGGAGTAGGAACGATGCATGACTGTGGTGGTTCCTGTGGAGGAAGCTCCGCTGGAGACAGGCTCCGGTGGAATGAAAAGCCCAGACGTGCAATCAGCTAGCCCACTTATTCATCCCCTCAAACTTTCCTGGCCTGGGCTTCCTATACCCTTCCCCTGGAGATACAGCACTTTTTGTTTGGAGAAGCCGAGGTGCTGAGCGTGTCCCAACCAGAAAACCTTCCCTAGCGTTCCCCTCCTGTGTTCTTTCTTTTGTTTAGTTTTTTCTCTCTGGTTTTCTACTGGAGCTTGACGCTTGTCTTCACGACTCGAGGACGTTAAAGAGACAGCAGTTTGTTTTTGAATGTGGCCGAGAGAGGTAGAGTGAGAGGTGGAGAGAGAGAGAGAGAGAGAGAGAGAGAGAGAGAAATAGAGGGAGAGAGAGAGAGACAGAGAGAGAGAGAGAGGTAATTCTGAAGAGGGGCCACTAATTAAAACACACAGCTAATCACAGGGTGTTGATTCACTTTGAAGAACAACGCGACCCTGACAGGTAACTCTATAAGGGGGTGTTTTTGGTGTTTGTTTGGGTTTTTCTCTGGACACTTTTAAACTCCAGCCAACTCCAGGTTTGAGAAGGCTAAAGTCCTTGACCGTTGGTCGAAATTTCAAAAGCAACCGCTCCCATTCATGTTTTATCAGTGGGCCAATTACAGGTCGGCTCAGAGGTCAGTCACTGAGCTGAAAGATTTATGTCTGACTGTGAAACCAAGGTGGTGTTTTTTTTTTCAAACGAGAACACACATCTGCAGCGACCCTACCCCTTTAGC
>OOFB01016819.1:12525-28544 GCA_900323305.1 Trachyrincus murrayi | reverse complement strand
TGGGCCCCCCCCCCCTCCTTGGGGCCCCCCCCCCCCCCCCCCCGTCAGTATGTCCATGTTGCTCTCAGTGGAATGAAAAAAAAGAAAAGAAATGCTGCCAATGAGCATGGAAATAAAAGAAGATGTGGCATAAACCTGATGAGATGTGTTGTTTGGTCTCAAAGGCAAGCTGAGAGTTTGCATTTGAGAAAAGCAATCTGTGAGTGTGTGTGTGTGTGTTCTTGTTTTAGGAAATGGGAGAGAGAGATTCAGTTTAAATGAGTCATTGTTTCCATCGGGTCATTTTCTAACCTCTCGACTTCTGGCTGCCAGAGTTATTCCCCAAACACACTGCGTTGTGAGTATTTCCATTTAAGCCGGGGGAAAATCCATAAACTTTTTTTTTGGTTTCCACATCTGCGCAATATATTACATCTGAGACACAATACCATACGGGGTTCTGTTTTTCCAGAGTTTGACCACAAGGTTTGAGGACCCATAGACCTGAGCTGGGGATTTAGACGTGGTTCTCCATGCAGTGGCTTCGCTGCTATCTCATCCATGTCTGGTGACGTTTGGGAATAGGTTGGACGAAGGTCTCCCACGTGTCTCAGACTCCATGCCTCCAGACCGTCTGACTAGTGGAAAACTCCAGATCCAGTCGTCACCACCACCACCACCACCACCAGAAGGGGCACATGCCTTTTCATCGATGTAACGATTAGCCACGCCTTCCCCCTTTTTTACAGTGTCTGTGGAAAAGTACCGATACCCTGCAACGAATTAAGCTGAGAGGAGGGAAAAAAGTGAACGTTCTCGTTCTCCAACCCGTCCTCCATAAACACGATCGCCCCTCGAAACCGCTCTGTAAACCACATCTCTGCTCCAGTAAATGTGACATTTTACTCAGGGTCTACTATTACTGTATGTTTTCTCAAACATCAGCACTAAGTAAATCACTTTCTGGGCCCCCAGGGAAAGGTTAGTTTGACATATTCCTGCTTCAATGGTTTTAAAGTTAGTCATGTTAGCACAAGTTAGCATCGGCCAAGGATGATGTTTAGATGCTTAGATAATGTTTAACCTACCAACATTCAACCTACTGCTATTGATCTAAATTCATTTGTTTGTGATACAGGAACACAGTAAGAGCATACCATTCCAGTAAAATATTGAAAAACTGTCAAAAGGGGCTTGCATGTTAAGGGCCTAAATGTGTTTGTGCTTGCCAAGCCTAAAATACATGCAATTTCCTTTCTTTCCACAAGAAGTATTGGTAAAATGTGTCCTTCAGTTTTCAGTGTGTTTCAAATTTAGATATGGCTTGAGATGGCTTGAGACAGGGGATATTACTGAACTCTGTGCCAGGAAAATGTTCATGCTGAACATCTTGCTTTTATAATTATCAACTACCTTCCAGTTGCTAAAACATTGATGGGTGTGGAAGTTTAGATTCCTATTGGGTTGTCATGCTATTAGTGTTACTAGTGCCAAGATCAATATCAGTCCCCATATATACACCAGTATATAGGCTACAAGTCCCCATATATACGCTACTAGTCCCCATATATAGGCTACTAGTCCCCATATATAAAAGTCCTGATATATACCAGTCCCCATATATACCAGTCCTCAAAAATACCAGTCCCCATATACACCAGTCCCCAGATGAACCAGGAAACAGATATAGTATATAAGTCCTCAGGATACACAGCTGGTCAGGAAGCCAGTGGCAATGAGGAATGTCCCTGAGTGTCTGACGGCTGTTGTTTGTCCAAAAGATTACTTTCTATTACCTCCAGGAGGTCGAGGCAGAGGTCAGGCTCTCTAGTCAAGATGGCTTCCAGCCATCGGTCAAAAGACACGTGGATGCTACTGTCTTCTGTGTTTTAATACACAAAAGATTGTTGCTGTATATTGTGTTGTGTTTGCATTAATATGGATGGTGTGTGTATGTGTGTGTGTGTGTGTGTGTGTGTGTGTGTGTGTGTTTATTGTGAATTATTGTGTTACAACAGTAATAGCTGATACCCTTGCAGGTGACTTTGGTGTACCGCTGGTTATGTAGCCACATGTGTAATCTCTTCCACTCCGTTAATTAAATGTAATTAGAGATATCTAAAGCCCCCACAGTGCCTTGTAAAGGCATGTTCAGGTATAGTAATGCTGTCTTAAGCTATGTCTCTCTCTCAGCTACATCCCTTCCATGTCCTGGTACACTTGATTTACTGTGGTTACAACACATCTTGTTATCATCTCATCCTACTTGAAATGCATTGCTTCAAAGAAAGCTCAATGAATCTGCTTCTTATTAGCAGATGATCTAGAAGAGAAGAGAAAGGCAAATATAACATTTTGGAACGGCAAATGGGCCAAATAAACAGGCAGTTAGTTCTAAACTGTTTAGACAACCTTGTTCCTTCACCCCGTCCTCTGATTTCTGATCCACGGCCGTCTTCCTCCTCACCTTGTGCACCGAAAAGTGTTGCAACTACAAGTGGTGCTGGGACGTTATCACAGCTGTGTGTTTGACCCTGGTTGGTTTTCACAGATGGTGGAACACAGTTGTGGACGGGATTGCGTTTGGCGGGTGAACTACATGCGTTGTTTACTCTACAGACTCTCCCACACCTCATTCTGGTGCGGTGCTGCTGAAGCTACTTTGGCAGATGTCTTAGACTCTTAAGATATCTGCCAAAGTATCTAGGACTTAGAGGAAGTAGCGCTAGAATCTGTAGGACAGGGCGTGGCACGGAAGGCTGATTACAACACATTCACACAGTTTATGCCCGAGGACCCATCTGACAGGAAACTGGAAAAGGAGGAACAAGGAGGAAAATAAAAGGAGAGGGAAAAAAACAGGCCGAGGTGTTTTATTTTTTACGACGCGCCCAGACCTATTTTGTCCCATCAGCACGATTCGTTTGCCATCGTCGTCACACCAAATGGCTTTGGCACATTTGTGAGTGTACGAGGAGCGGGAGAGAAAACAGAATCAAATTGGATCCACAGACTGGAGCTCGTAACGCTTCAGCCTCGCCTTGTCTGGCTGGTAAAGTAGTAAAATACAAGGGATTTCTCGTGTAGGCCTGTCCCCTCCAACCTGTGTTATACCTGTAGTCTCAAGCTCAGAGCTGCCCCCTGCTGTTGGCAGCAGGAACAGGTAGAAGGTTTGGTAACTTATCATAGCCTAATACCAGGAAACTTCATGAGAGACTATTAGATAACAGTTGGAAAGTAAATAAGCCACGCCTCAGTAAAAAGACACGCCTTTACTGAGAAAACACCACTGCAATGTCATGATTTTTCAGTGAGTGAGGTTGAATTAAGATTGTGGAAAAAAAACGTCATGGTTGCATTGTTGGTGACATGCAACTGCCTGACCCTTTTTTCATGTTTGTCCTGTATAAACAGTTTTTCTTGTTGATTCTACAAAGATAATTGCTGTGTTGCTCCATGTTTAAGAAAGTCTTTTAGAAAAACAAGAAGAAAAAGTTTGAGGGAATGGTAATTGGAATAACAGTGAAGCTGGGATACATGATGTCCTTCAGCTGGAAGCTTTCATAGGAACCTGCTGGCTCTTCCCATTTGAACCTGAGTCAGGTCGAGGTGCTGCTGCCTCCACAGGAAATGAGCTCATGTCTAACAAGTTGAGACTATACTACAAACCAGGGTCAGCTTTTCCACAATCTTTCTTTCTGGTTGTTGCTTCTTCAACTCAGAAAATAATATGGAAACATGTGTTTTATATTGGTCGTTTGTTTTTGTTTTTATTTTATATGTGGCACAGACTAATAATGATTTATGATCGGGGATGGAGACTGCATCGACCACACTTAGTGGTGATTTGACTAGTTGGGACTGGTTTATTGGATTTCCTGTGTCTCTGTGTGGTCGAATGGGACGCAGGGCTGGTATTTTTCAGAGCTGTTAGAAAACTCAAAAATGAATTTCTGCTGCTTCGAAAAGTTATATAGATATTTGATGGTTCTACTGTGTATATTGTCTCTAGTAAACCAGTCATGTCACTGTAGAGTCCAATTTTGTTCAAGATTGGCAGAAAGGCAGATTTGTGTGACGAAGAGCGTGCACTGCCAGTACACAGTGTCCTATCCTCCTCCTCTGGAAAAAAAATGTAGGCTTTAAAAAAAATCTGTGAATAAATCTTCTTTAGGACCTCGCTAGAACGCTGACATATGGATTATGGCTCTGTTGTTTGCCAAGGGTTTGTCAGACATCTTGTCTTTGTCCCGGTCTAATCTACAGTATATATACATATCATAACAACCTCATTCACTTCATTAGGGTGCAGAACGCGTCGTTATTTGCAGATGACACGCATCTGTTGGAGTGTAAAGAACCAGTCAGTCAGTCAGTCAGTCAGGCGTCTTTATAAGGAAAAGCTGCTTGTTTTTTGATTGCTGGACCAGCTGGTGAAATCTTGGGGAAGAAAACAAATAATTCAGTTCATGTTCCCCCCTTTCTGAATGCAAAAGAGAACGCTACGAACCATAAATCATGTGGCAGTCTGTCTGTATCTGTCTGTCTGTCTATCTGTCTGTCCGTCTGGAGATAAGAACAGTCCTCTAGCAGTCTGTCTCTCTGTCCGTCTGGAGATAAGAACAGTCCGTCTCTCTGTCCGTCTGGGGATAAGAACAGTCCTCTAACAGTCTGTCTCTCTGTCCGTCTGGAGATAAGAACAGTCCTCTAGCAGTCTGTCTGTTTGTCTGTCTGTCTGTCTGTCTGGAGATAAGAACAGTCCTCTAACAGTCTGTCTCTCTGTCCGTCTGTCAGGTGACGACCAGAGCTGCACGGCGGACGGTCAGACGTACACCAACAGGGACATCTGGAAGCCGGAGCCATGTCGGATCTGCGTGTGCGACAACGGACTGGTACTCTGCGACGAGATCCAGTGTAAGGACCTGGGCGAGTGCCAGCACCTCAGCGTCCCCGAGGGGGAGTGCTGCCCCATCTGTGAGACCAGCGGCACCGGAGGCTCCACCGGACAGGGCGGCACCGGTGAGCATGACCTTAGCTTCTCCTTAGCAGTTAGGAAAATGAAGAAAAGGATGACGTAATGTCATGTGGTGATAAATATGTGTGTTTGTTTTTTCGTTTGCTTTAGATTATGGCCGGGTGTCCAGGGTACGTATTCACGTTGAAAACTGAAATAGAAAAAAAAACTGAAAATTGTTTCAATTGGTTTACATTTTTCTTTTGCCTTTTCACAGGGTCAGAAAGGAGAGCCTGGAGAGGTGCCAATCGTAAGTGGATGAGAAAAGAAAGAGACAACACAAGACAATTCGCCTATTTACCTATTTACCTACTTACCTATTCAGCTATTATAAAGGTTCATTCAATTTTTTCCGTTACAGGTGACAGGAATCAGAGGACGCCCAGGAGTATCGGTGAGCTCCTCTTTCATTCTCTTTAAGCACACAATCAATTTGCTGCGAGTAGTACAGCAAAACCACGCGGCTGCCTTTCTACGGTGCGACTGTTCAACATTATGACACTAGATGGCATAAGAGCACAGGCACCTCCACTTCACCTAGCGAAGACAACTCCGACGGCATCCCGACTTGTTATGAGTTCACCTTAAAAACACGCCACACCCGTGCATGTGTCCCTGCGACGCGGGGGTGATGTTTATTAGCGTTACACACAGCTGAATTTGTTTTGTTTCTTGTGCAACAGGGTCCCCCAGGAGCCTCAGGATTCAGGGGAGACCGGGGACACAAAGGAAGGCCCGTACGTAACACACTTGAGAATGAGCTGTTTATCTGTTCACATCACATCTGTGGTACGGTCATCTGTCACTGCAGTAGGATTACATTAGGATTAGATTAGAATAAATACAAGATATTATGTATATACAGTAGGTCTATGTGCTATTCTCAAATTGGCACATATAGGAATAGGAAAGATGTTTCAGTTAATTGTTGACATTTTGTATGCTTATGGAGTCTGGAATAAAGTAGAAATGGAGATGGGACTATATAACATCTGAAATGTGTTTGATGTAGTGACACACCACATCATTTTGGATTGGGTTTATAACTATCATCCTCTACCGCTCCACTACAAGTGTCCTCTTACAACCAACCGACGTCAAAGGAACTACAAGACCTTACCTGCTCTAATGGAGTCACTGATGACGCAATCAAACTTGTTTCTGAGCCAAGACAAACCGCGTGGGCAAGACGCAACGCATTGCACTACCTGCCTGCCTTCAGAGGCCTGACGGTGTGTGTGTGTGTGTGTGTGTGTGTGTGTGTGTGTGTGTGTGTGTGTGTGTGTGTGTGTGTGTTTTTGATTGTGTAGGGCTTGAGAGGATCGTCAGGTTTTGATGGAGAGCCAGGAATCCCGGGACAGCCCGGAGAGCCAGGACCACCGGGACCCCCCCAACACCCCGGGGTAGGTTGCCATGCCAACATGTGGGATGTTATGAACTGTATGGACATGCACGGGCGCACACACGCACGCGCACACACACGCACGCACACACGCACGCGCACACACACACACACACACACACACACATGCACACACAACACTGAGACATTATAAACATATGCAAACTCCATGTGCACACATGCATGCATGCACGCACCGCACACACACACACACACACACACATACACGCACGCACATTTCCATAATATTGTATAAACACTAAGCAAAGCTAGACGAGAATTTTGCTACGTCGATCAAAATATACCTGCTGACTAAGCGTTTTTTGAATAACTATATTTTTGCAGCAGGGTCATCTTTTCCCCTGTTAATTAACAGCTCATTTAAGCAGGGTAATGATTAGCAATAACGACAGACTGTATAAATAACAGCTAACGGAGCAATAACAGAGTCATGATGTTTTCCTCTGCAGGGGCTGGGGGCTCATATGGCTGGAGACCCAAAGTTGGCCGGTCAGCAGGCCATGATACCAGGCTCCAGGGTGAGACAAACACTGGCCACACTCCACCATACCTCACGCTCTCACAGTCACCCGCTCATAATGCCGTCTGTTCACATCGATATCATGCGTCCTTATTGACACAAGGAAACAGCCGCAATCATGCTATGAACATTTATTCATGGTTCTTAGGGTTATATTTATGCTCCTGTATCAACGCAGCTACCCACCACAATCACACATAACATAGTGATATCCTTTGACTTACAGAGAGCACGACTATTAGTATTCGGACTAGGTGTGCATGTTCATAATAATGTTCATACTGCGGTGTGTGTTTTTTCTAGGGAGAGGCTGGAACAAGAGGACCCCCGGGCCCAAGTGGTTCCCCGGTTAGTCAATCTCTTTATGTGTTATGTTATGTTTTGTTATCTTATGTTTTGTTATGTTATGTAATGTTATGTTTTGTTATGTTATCTTATGTTATGTAATGTTATGTCTTGTTGTGTTATGTTATGTTATGTTTTGTTATGTCTTGTTATGTTGTGTTGTGTTGTGTTGTGTTCTGTTAACAAATGTCAAATACTGGAACCTTGATCATCATCCTCATCATCTCTGTGTTGGGTTCTCTCTGTTCCTGTCACTATTCTCATGTTGTTGTTGTTGTTGTTGTGTTTTTGTTGATGTTGTTTTCAGGGTCAAGCTGGACCCCAGGGAACTCCTGGCGATGTTGGTGAGCCGGGATACTTGGTAGGACCACAGTTCAGACTTTCATTAGATTCCTTAGAATAGATCATTATAATAATAATAATAATAATAATAATAATAATAATAACAAACTGTATTTGTACAGCACCATTAAAAAGTTTGTTGTGGTTGTTAGGGCATGATAAAATAAATGATGTGAAATAGATAGATATGACATAAATAGCAATGGATCATATATAAAAGATCAATTAATGCGTATAACTGTATGTCTATTGTTACCTTCATATCTATTGCTGTTGTTATGACTATCGATAACTGTATGTCTAATACCTTTACGTGTATTAATAACAATTAATACCTGTATTTTAGGGACCACCTGGCCAGAGGGGCCCAGAAGGGCCACCAGGGAAGGCAGGTGAAGACGTAAGTCAGTTCTGGTTCTGAATCAATGTGTTTAGATGTACATTCAATCTCAACACACACACACACCCCCACATCAACACTGGGATCGTGCTGTTTCATAGTTAAACTGGGCTGATGTCTGTGTGATATCACCACATCACATGTAATCACATTTACTTAAGGATGTATCCAACTTAAATAATGCTTGTTGTTTGATGTTATTGCAGAACGCCGTTTTTGAAAGTAGTCGCTCTGATGAACGGAAATTACAAGCATGGAAAACACTGTCCACGCTTAATTGCATCAATAGCATGTCACTGAACGGTATACGAACGTGTCGTCCTCTTACAGGGAGAAGCAGGGACATCTGGAAACTCTGGAGAGATGGGATTCCCCGGCTCAGCTGTAAGCCTCTCCACCTTTCTAAACGTCATATATATTACTGCACTGCGTTGGTGTGGAACATATCTTAACATACATGGTTTTCTAACTGTATCCATATCATGTTTTACAGGGACCCAGAGGGTTTCCGGGGACACCGGGACCTCCGGGATTGAAAGGACATAGAGTGAGTTTCTAAATAATGAAAAACCTAATTAAAAAATTATATAGAATGAAGATGTCTCAGTTCTAGTTGGACAGTTTTCCGAACTAAATATCTAAAAATATAACAGAAATAATGTATTTCTGATGAGGTGCTCGGAATTATCCTTAAATCATGAAATTGTATTCGGTAAATATCTTCTTCTTCTTCATCAGGGCCACGGTGGTCTAATTGGCCGAAAGGGTGAAACAGGAACAGTTGGATCAAAGGTAAGAACAATACTGAAAGGACAATCATTTACAATATTACAATATCATTCCTGGAATAATATGTCTAAGTTTATGCTAATATGTTGTTGTTGTTGTTTTTCTGACATCACAACACAACGAAGCGCATGTGTTTGACTGTTTTGTGTTCCTAGGGAGCGACGGGCCCCACTGGTCAAATGGGAGGGCCGGGCCCCATGGTGAGTCCACATCAGACCCCAGGCTCCCAGGGTCCCTACACCTGTCCCTCCATAATGAGCTAGATCATTCTGATAATCCTACATTAACTCACTCATTCATTCATTCACCCATGCAATCATTAATTCGTCGTATTTATTTTAAGATCATTGTATTGATTCTACAGTTACTGATTCATTAATTCATCCATCAATCCACCCATTCATTCATCGTATTTATTTTAAGATAATTGTATTTGCTCTAAAATAACTACTGATTAATGTATTCATCCATTCATTAATTCATCCATTCAGTCATAACAGTTAATCTAAAATCATTGTATTTATTCATTGTATCATTGTATTCCATGCATCCATCCATTCATCTATTAATTCATTAATTAATTCATCCATAAATCCATCATCCATTCATTCATTCATCCATCAATTCATCCTTTCATACTATATATATATTAATTCTACCTCCATGTGCAGGGCCCAGCAGGAATGCCAGGTGAGCGAGGAAGACTCGGACCTGGAGGTGCCGCGGTGAGCATTTAAACCCTTTTCATGTGTTCATTTCATGTATTCATTTCCTGTATTCTATGTAGCATTCTATTTTAACTCTGTGGCATTTAGCCACATGACAGATAATACAAGAAAATGTTTTGGTAAAAACTGAAATATCCTGAGAGAATTTACATGTTCTGTATTCTCTATTTTTTTTTTATGGTCCTTTAGGGGACGCGAGGTCAATCCGGTAACCTTGGGAAAACGGGTCCCTTGGTAAGAGAACATATGAGTCAATATTGCATATTTCATATCATATTGCAGCTTTAATCAGTTTAGCTTCCTGATAGCTCTCAATAGCGTGAGTGGTAAAACATGCTCCTAAACACCAGGAGGCCATGTGGGTGATATTGGACATGGTATTGGACATGATATTGGACATGTAGCCACGCTAATATGTATCCAGATTACTTACAACACAAGCTAGCTGGAAACAGATTCAACGTAACCTATCAAGCAACCAATCAATCAAAATGTATTGATACTGCACTTTTCATGCAAAACTGCACTACAAACTGCTAAAGAAGGGAAACAACACACCATGAAGTAAAATGACTTTAAAACAGCAATACATTTCAACAAAAAGGATTACGCACTACTCGATGAGAATAAAGTATGCTATGCTCCGTGTGCTAATACTTGTCTGGACTAAATACGAGACTAGCTAGCTGTAAACAGATTGAACATTGAACCAAAGTCTTTACTGTTCCTCTGCAGGGTCCATTGGGTCTTAATGGACCTCCTGGCTATCCAGGAACCCCAGGGATGAAGGCAAGTACAACCTTAGTATTCCTATTTCCCTGATGTGTAACGCAGTAAAATACTGTACATGATTGATTTTTTAATTTCAAATGTTTTCTGTTTAAATGTGTACTATTCCCCAGTGTTCAAGGCATTTAATTGTGCATTACCCTTACCTCATAGTTACATTATTTGCATGACGTCCTTGCTTGCTATTTCCCCCTTTAAAGCTTAAACAGATTTTAATCTGTAAATGAACCTGTACATTTGTAACTATACATAATAATAATAATAATAATAATAATAATAATAATTTTATGTCTACCTGAAAACTGGAGTCAGATTCCTTACATGCGTAAAACTAAAATAAGTGACCAATTAAAGCTGATTCTGATTCCAATTAAGAAGACGGACTAACGGACCTCATTCTCCACAGGGCCAAGCTGGCCCCACAGGTGTGAGAGGTCCTGAAGGCCCCCAGGGCCAGAGAGGAGAGACCGGTCACCTGGGAAGATCAGGAACACTTGGCCTCAGAGTACGTCCTAAATGTTGACAACATCAATAATGTGTTCAACTCTAATGAACAGCACTTTGCCCAAAGTGCTAAAAGAAGCATACTGAAAATAATTGCTTGTCTTGCCTTAAGGCATGTATTTTTGTACAATTGTAATTGGTTAGACTGTACATGTACTCTTTTTAACCAGGGCATGACAGCTACACAGCAAAACCTTGAGAGAAAAATACAAAAGACAGAAAACATTTACCGTATAAAAAGACTAATGAGGATTCCTGGTCACTACACCTCTACTACGTACTGAACATCTGCGCCTACTAAACACTGCGGTACCTCGTTGATATAACATGACACTTTCCCATAACATCTCATATAACATGATGCTTTGTGTTCTTTCTCTCCAAAGGGACCAATGGGAACAGACGGAGGCCCGGGCACTAAAGGCCCAGCGGTATGTCAACAAGAACTGCAATCTCATTATCTCTGCAGTTTATCAGATGATAAACTCAACCCCCTGATGTAGTACAGTCAGGATTAACTTTCACTGTGGACAAACATCAAAGCCTTAGAAACGTACCAGCGGAAGTTGCCTTGGACAAGCTGGCACAACCCCTATCTGCTCATTTATCGACAACAACTAAAAGTTGCTTTGGGTTAAAGCGCCTTCTAAAGACTAAATATACCAACTGTTTTATTTTACAGGGGAATGTGGGTACCCAAGGCCCCGCCGGCCATCTCGGGCCCTCCGGCCCCCCCGGGCCCCAGGGAAGCACTGGTCAGCCAGGAATCAAGGGCCAGCTGGTGAGATAGGCCCCATACCTATTTGGGGCAGAATAGTCTAGTGGCTAGGATGTTTGACTCCTAGCCGAAAGGTTCTGGCTTCGAACCCAAATATCCACCAGTCTACCTGCTCCTTAATGACATGTATCTTTCACAGTGGTCCTCCTGTCTTTGAATTGTGTCACTCATTGATGTCCGTGTCTTGCTTCCTAGGGTGATCTCGGTGTAGGAGGATTTAAAGGAGAATACGGACCTAAGGGAGAATCTGTACGTTGCCATTGGCAGGGATATCTGTTTTTATTTTGTACTATGTTAGGCATATGTATGGAATATGCATGAGGAGTACATTGATTCCATATCAAAATACATACACATGGCTGGCTTGCATTTCTATATGCATTAGCAAAACATATACTGTACCTATGGATGGTTGTTACTTGCTTGTTATTTAAACTAGAAATACTTTAATTGAACAAAGAACAATCTGTGCTAGTAATAGTTCTATGGGGTTCATTGTATGGGTTCTCTGCTGGCTCTAGGGTCATTCTGGATCTCAGGGAGTTATCGGACCTCAGGGTGAGGAGGGAAAACGCGGACTTAGAGGAGATTCCGGTTCTCTTGGACCTGTCGGTCCCGTCGGGGAGAGGGTGAGTTCCACATTTTGACTTCAACTAATCCATTTGTTTAATTATGAACCTCACACGTTCTCAATCAAGAGTGACACTTCAGTAACAGGTTTAAGTTAAGTAAGATCGGTTACTGTGGTAGACTTGTAAGGCATTATTCGGTTGTTCCCAACGCACCCTTCGAAGACAAAGGCCATTCAGCTTTGAAAGACACTTTACCTAAATGTCAGAACTAAAAGTACTGTGCTTTTCTTAGGGATCTCCTGGAAACAGAGGATTCCCTGGTGCTGATGGATTACCCGGACCCAAGGTACACGATTGGTTTCATCATTTTTCCAATTAACTCAACAAACCCATTTTAACCTAATGCTGCAGACAACTTGGACATTGTCGATTTTATTTTATTAACATTTTTATTTTTTTCTTAGGGTGCCCAAGGCGATCGTGGAACATCCGGTCCACCTGGCCCAAAAGGAGCGTATGGTGATCTCGGTCGTGCTGGAGAACCTGGTCTACCAGGTGCCAGGGTATGAGGAACCTCACTTTTCTACTTACCGAGCTCTTTGTGAATATTAATATGTATGAATTATCTTACAATGTCCGTGTGCTTTACTGTGCAGGGTCTGACTGGCACTCCTGGAGTGCAAGGAGCCGAGGGCAAGCCAGGACCTCTGGTAAGTTCAATGGCGCCAAGCAAATCCGAAAGGTTACCATAAAAGGTAACCTCAGTTCTCTGAGTGAAGGTCAACATACACGCATACACCTAACCATTAGATTCATAGTCATAGTCTCCCTATACGAAACAAGAAACCAATGGGAAAAATTGGAGAAATCATGATGAACCAAATGGGGAAAACATTCATGATGCATTTCTGTTTTTTAGGGTGCCCCGGGTGAGGATGGTCGCCCAGGGCCTGCGGGATCCATCGGGAACAGAGGTCCAGCTGGAACTATGGGACTGCCAGGACCCAAAGGCTTCAATGTAAGGCTCTGGACTCAACCTGGATGGGGGATTTAGTGGTTAGGGGGTTTGACCCCCAGTCGAAAGGTTCTGGGTTCAAACCCCTCAATGTCTGCAGTCTACCTGTAGGCATCCTTGAGCAAGATGTCTATGCTTTGGATGAATGCATCTGCTAAATGACTAAATAGCCAATAGTCACCAAGAAAATGGAATGACCACACATATCTATTGTTTATATTGTCTATATATATTTATATATATCTTAATAACCTTGTAACTTTTTAATAACCTTTTAATATAACCTCCTAGGGCGACCCAGGCAAGACAGGGGAACAAGGCTCTGCAGGAGTAGTGGGTCAGAGGGTAAGTGCTGTTTGAAAACACGCTTTTAGTACCGTAAAACACAGTCAAAATACTCTCAGTTCCTTTCTTATGTTGAACGGTTGAGTTGACTGTTGACTATATCTTTAATCTGCAGGGTCCTCCTGGGAAAGACGGAGAAGTTGGACCTGCTGGCCCACCCGGTCCAGCTGTAAGGATCTAGATTTTAGTTAACAAACAAAAAAACATTTACTTAATAATATTTGATATTAGAAGTTTGATTTCTAATGTTTTCTCTTCCTCCACAGGGTGTTGCAGGAGAGAGAGGAGAGCAAGGACCACCGGGTGTCAATGGATTCCAGGTGTGCAATTTATTTGTAGTTTTATTATTATTATGAATATTATTGTGAAGCTAGATCTTGAATATGAATGTCTTTGTGTTATTAGGGCTTGCCTGGAAACCAAGGACCACCTGGAGAATCTGGGAAACCAGGAGACGTGGTAAGCTAATGCTAAAAGTGCTCATTTATACATACACATTCTATGGTAATTGTAAACGGACAGATGCCAACGCAATTCAAGGTGCTGTTTGCCAAAGGTGGACAATTTCAGGTTTAGATGTTCCACCCAGTTGTACCGCTAGCTAATTAGAAAATCCAGTTTGTTGAATATCTTCTTGAACCTCACTGTTCCACCATAGTTGACTACCCTTCAGCTACTATCAATATCAACTGAAATCCCGATGATGCTGCTTGATATATACTGATGCTTGATATACACCGGTGGTTCAAACTTCTGCGTTGTGTCTTTCCAGGGTATTCCCGGGGAGTTGGGAGCAGTAGGACAGATCGGACCAAGGGTACGTCGCATCCAATACGTCTCAATAATGCCTGTTGAACTAACAATGAGACTGCATTTCATTGAGACTTGAATGGTTGAATCTGAAAACTGATCCACACTCATCCACACCCCCTAGGGAGAGCGTGGAGTTCCAGGAGAAAGAGGAGAACTTGGTTCAACTGGTCTTCAAGGACCCAAAGGAATCCCAGGAGCCCCTGGTCCAGATGGACCCAAGGTACTGCCAAGAGAGTAAACGTGTGTCAGGATGCGTAGAACAAGATATACCTCAGTCTAGGTCACACACTCATAAAACAACTTCATACTACACACTGGAACAAACCAGTGCTTAACAGTGATGTACAAACTGGTTTGGTCCTGTATATTGGCAACTATGCCAACATAATAAAGAGTTAAAATTAACAATTTGTGTTGAAGCATCATTAAAGTTTGGCAGATGTTTGGGTTGTGTAGTTACCTTGCCATGATGTAACTCCAAATATTGGCGAGATATCTTCAATAGTTGCTTCGTAGATTCAAACTTGATAATCCAAAAGAGTGTTTTTACATCATGGCAAGGTAACTACACAACCCAAACCTCTACCACACTTTAATTATGCTTCAATGACGCAAAAGAAAAAAATATAAGCTGCTTCTTTCTGTGAAGTAGAATAAACTTAGGCATGACAGTACAAGCAAGATCACAATTTATCTTGCTTGTACTGTCATCATATTTGGACGATAATTTACAAATTCTGTGAATTTCCACCAAAGTAAAATTAAGATGTCTTATCTCTTATCCATTGAATATCCCTTAAAGACTGTTCTATTTGATCTCCACAGGGTAGTCCTGGACCCACCGGGACCCTGGGAGACGCAGGACCCCCTGGTCTTCAGGGACAGTCTGGAGAGAGAGGCATCTCCGGATCCCCGGGGCCCAAAGGAGACAGAGTGAGTTCAACATCGTCCAGCGATCCTTTATTCTTATCCTCCCTGTTATTCTTAAAAATATTATATTGTAATAACATAATCAATCAATCAATCAATCAATCAATCCATGTCTAAACATATGTGGTATACACTTGCAATCTTCAGTGCACTTGTTTGTGCAAAGCTAATAAGCTAATAAAAAGCTAAAGGTAATAAGCTAATAATCTGTTTCACAGATTATCAATCATGTGTCACACTTGAATATTGCAGATTACATTACATTTGATTTATGGGTTATCTTGCCTGTATTTTCTAATCTAATTGAATCCAGCCTAATATCATGTGTGCTGTGATGTAACGCAACATTATGTTACATAACATTATATCATCATAATACAGAGAGAACATTTACTAGTCTACCTGTCCTTCTCTCCTGGTACGGAGAGAACATTAACTAGTCTACCTGTCCTTCTCTCCTGGTACAGAGAGAACATTTACTAGTCTACCTGTCCTTCTCTCCTGGTATAGAGAGAACATTAACTAGTCTACCTGTCCTTCTCTCCTGGTACAGAGAGAACATTAACTAGTCTACCTGTCCTTCTCTCCTGGTACAGAGAGAACATTAACTAGTCTACCTGTCCTTCTCTCGTAGGGCACCATCGGTGAAAAAGGATCAGAAGGTACACCTGGAAATGATGGTGCACGGGTAAGCCCCTTTTTTGAAGATAAACTATTTATTTTATGATTATAT
>OOFB01016819.1:0-12505 GCA_900323305.1 Trachyrincus murrayi | reverse complement strand
AGAACATTTACTAGTCTACCTGTCCTTCTCTCCTGGTATAGAGAGAACATTAACTCTTCTACCTGTCCTTCTCTCCTGGTACAGAGAGAACATTAACTAGTCTACCTGTCCTTCTCTCCTGGTACAGAGAGAACATTAACTAGTCTACTTGTCCTTCTCTCCTGGTATAGAGAGAACATTAACTAGTCTACTTGTCCTTCTCTCGTAGGGCACCATCGGTGAAAAAGGATCAGAAGGTACACCTGGAAATGATGGTGCACGGGTAAGCCCCTTTTTTGAAGATAAACTATTTATTTTATGATTATATTATGCTGTATTATATTGGATTTTAGTTTGTTTTCATTGAGTGGCTAAAGAAAACCCCGGATCCCTTTCAAGCCACAAATCAGGAAATTAAATTCAGAATTGACATGAAAGAAATAAGAAATCACATAATGGATGCATTATGCAGGTGCTATGCAATTTCACAGCAAGTTCAAGAGAATCACGTTTTTCATTTGAGTTTCATTCATTGCACATGTCGCTGGTTACAACGATACAGTGATGTACCTAAATACTTTGTTTCATCCACGTGTGTGTTTGTTTCTCTTCATGAGAATCACGTTTTTAATTTTCAATTGAGTTGCACGTGTTGCTGGTAACAACAATGCAGAGATGTTCCTATCGGGGTATTCACTCATTCATTCATTCATTCTTTTACTTTGAACAGGGTGCTCCCGGAGCTGTTGGCCCGCTGGGACCTTCAGGCCCTAGTGGTGAAAAGGTAAACCACCACTTTCTGGTGTTATTATACATACCTCATTCATTCATCAATGTTATGTTCAACCAGGAAACAACACGCTCTGCTCTTTCAATCACCAGTAAAATGCTTCTTATATTTTTACATTTCTCCAAGATGCATACAACACTGCTTGAATACACCACTTAAAACTCTCCCTGACATTATATTACAATCCTGCCAGACTTATAATACACTGTTTCTACTGTGTCTGGTTTCTATCATGTGAAGCACCTAGGAACACATGTTTTAAAATGCTACATCAATACAGTTGTAGTATTATTATTATTAGTAGTAGTATTATATGAGATTGTCCAGCTTGTTCTTGGCACCCGGACAACATTTTTGTCTGTTCGTACAAGGCATTCAAAAAGACCAGACTTCTTTGCGGTGCAGTCTGGACACCGAAGGGATGATTGACTGTAAATATTTGTTGTTTATTTATTGTTGCTGTTTGTTTACAGGGAGAGCCCGGACCCCGAGGTCCAGCAGGGCCCTACGGTTCTCGAGGAGTCCACGTGAGTACAAAGTCATTTTAGATAGTGTCACCTTTTTTTCTCACATTATTTACCTTATTTATTTTATGTGATTCTGTTGCCATGAGTTAGTGGAGCTTGTTTGGACATCACGTTGCTTATGAATCGTATATCTCTTTAATTCCAGGGAGCCAGAGGTGACCCTGGACCAACCGGAGCTGTTGGATTCGCCGGACCACCCGTAAGTTTTTTGTTATTGTTTTCCAGTTGACGTCCGAGCTTTGATAACGTTTTGATAACGTCCGTCATATTATTATTATTATTTATCCATGAAAACATTGTGAGTCGTAACATTTTCCCACTAGTGTCAGTTGATTTGTTTAAAGTTGGTGCAAAACTTAAAGATTAATGGACTATGTAGACCATGTGACCCTTTCGATTAGTCCTAATCAAAGTCCTTTTTTTCTATTTATTCTGTACTATTTTCTATTATCTTGAGTAGAGAGATTCAGGGAATCTGAATATTACCAAGATAGCTTTTCTCTTGTGGGTTATTACTAATATATTAATAATACTAATACTAATACCAAATCAATTTCAGGGTCCCGACGGCCAGCCTGGAGTGAAGGGAGAGCCTGGAGAGCCAGGTCAGAAGGGAGATGCTGGATCCCCCGGACCTCAGGGATTGTCTGGAGCTCACGGACCTCCAGTGAGTCTAAACTTCGGACATTATTATTATTATTCCATAATATTAATATTAGTCCACACTAATACGATGATAATTTTGATGTAGCCGGCTATTGTAGTCTGGTGCCATAAATATATGACCTGTGAAGCCCTTTGAGACTGTAACTGTGATTAAGGGCCATACAAATAAAGCTGACTTGACTTGACTTGAGCATGTGAGATTTTCATTGCCGTAAAAATTGAATGCTGTGCAGGATTTGTTGCTCTCTTTGTTGATGCTTTTCGTCATTGGTGCTCTTTGTCACATGTCCTTGATCGATTTGATTGATTTGATTGATTGATTGACTGAGCTGTGGATTTTGTAGGGGCCGTTTGGTGTTGCTGGACTCAAAGGAGGAAGAGGAACTCAGGGTGCACCAGTAAGGCAACATTTATAAAATATTGTGTATATGTAACGAATATGTAAAGATAATAAGATAAGATGATTTAATAACATTTGTAAAAAACATGGAAGACTTGACATATTGTCCAATTATTTTTCTCTCTCAGGGTCCGACTGGATTCCCTGGATCAGCAGGAAGAGTTGGCCCACCAGGGTCAACTGTAAGTAAATACTGGGAATGGATTAATTCAACACCACAATCTAATAAATTACACTCAACTATCTTGAATCGACCCTTTGAAATGTTTCAAAAGCTTGTTTTGTACACTACGGCCATTATGCCCTCAAATGTTCTATTCAATATTTTAGATGTGTAAATTGTAGCATTAAGTGCTTGTCTTTCTTTAATCATGTACAATGTTACTACTGCACAAACCATCAGTCCAATATATTTATATACGCGTCATTTTAGCCTGTTGATTCTTAATGGTAGATTTGTATTTGCTTTCCCCTCAATTCCTGTATGCTGACACCTACACCAATATAAATCTCTCCTTTCTGAATTCAAATCTGAATTTTAAAATCCATGTTTGCTTCCAGGGTCCCATCGGTGAGGCTGGCCCACTCGGTCCCCCGGGTAAAGAGGGTCCACTTGGTCTGCGTGGGGACAACGGCTCCCCAGGAAGACAGGGCGAGAGGGGTCCCGCCGGGATCGCAGGCAACTCAGGAGACAAGGGAGACTCTGGAGAAGACGGACCCACGGTAAGCAGAACCTGGTTCTCCTGGTAGTAGAACACTCCATTCCCAGCATGGGACCACCCTAAGCTAAGACATATAGGCACTCAGTAAGTGGTATGCTTATAGATAGATAGATACTATAGATAGATACGATAGATGATGGATGGATGGATGGATGATGGATAGACAGACAGTCAGACAGACAGACAGACAGACAGATAGATAGATACGATAGATACAATTGATAGATAGATAGATATGATGGATAGAGAGAAGGATAGATGATACTGTAGCTAGATAGATAAATAGATAGATATATAGATAGATTGATAGGTACTATGGATGGAGAGATAGATAGATAGATGCTATAACACTATTTCTCATGACATGTATAAACTCCAGCTATGGAATAATGGTTCTCAACATGTGGCTTGCGCTCCTCCGTAGGGCCCCGATGGCCCTCCGGGTCCAGCTGGAACTACAGGACAGAGAGGCATCGTGGGACTTCCTGGTCAGAGAGGAGAGCGTGGCATGCCTGGACTTCCAGGACCTAATGTACGTATCACGGCTTGTTCCTTCTCTATATTCGATTGCAGCTACATCACTTTCCTGTACTGCACTGTTGATGAAGCCTGGAATTTAAGCATTTCTTTGCCATTAATGACTGCTCAGTGTTAAATTCATGTTCACATGACAATACACTTTAACTAACACTTGAGCTCCGGTATCGGTGCATAGGAATGGAATTGGCGCATATGACTGGAAAATAAAACATGACTTTAACGTATGTGTAACTGCGGTAGTGTGATGAGTAATGTTTGCATGAGCTTCAGTATTGGTGCGTATGTATATGTAATTGTGATGTTGGACTGGAGTTGTGCTCCAATCTAAGGCGTGACTTCTCTCTGCAGGGTCCACCAGGAAAGCAGGGAGCAGCGGGTACGTCTGGAGATAAAGGACCCTCCGGACCACTGGGTGTTCCAGGGGCCAATGGACCTCGTGGCGATCCCGGTCCTGATGTACGTAGACATGATATGTGGTGAGAGGGGCAGGATAGTGTAGTGGCTAGGGAGTTCAACTCCCAGCCCGTTAAGGATCATATTGGTGAGTCTGTAAAGTGCTACAATTATATCCTAATCAAGGCATTAGAAATGCAGGACAGTGTTGTGGATAGGGTGTTTGATTCCCAGCCGAAAGATCTTGGGTTCGATTCCCCAGTGTCCACAGTTTACCTGTAATGCCTTTAGAGTCGCTTTAGATACAGGCATTTGCTAAATAACTCTAAATAATTCTAAATAGTGCACATACATATGTGGACTTTATGTTTGGTTGTAGTCAGACATGGTATGTTTACTTTGGGTATTGTTTCCAAAACATTATGATCTACACTAGATGCTAACACAGTGTTGGGTCAACTGTAAACCAACATGTATTTTCTTCAGGGGCCTGCTGGATCTGACGGCCCACCAGGCAAGGATGGTGTTTTGGGACAAAGAGTAAGGAGGACATCACATTAGCCACTCAAATCAATCAATCAAGATAATCAGTTCCCTGTAGTAGTTTCTCAGCGGTCTAACATGGGGTATTTGTTCCTCTCTCTCTAGGGGGACAGAGGAGACCCCGGTCCCGAAGGACTTCTCGGATCTTCGGGACTTCCTGGTACCCCAGGTCCCGTGGGGGCAACCGGCGGGCCAGGAAGGCGAGGAGATGCTGTACGTACTGCAATGCTCTCATTGGTCCATGTCGTAGTCTGTCGTAGTACTACATAGCCTCTTAATACTACATTAGAGTGGGTCCATTTTAGAATGTTCTAGATTTTTCCCATCAACTAAAACATGTACTGAAAACATGGATTCTACAAGTTGGATAGACATCGTAGGTCACATCATTGTGTGGTAAAGGTCAGACAAGAAAACAACAGAATAAAGGGACACTATTTCTGATATCTGCACTCTCTTGCAGGGCTCCAGAGGACCCATAGGACCTCCTGGCTCTGCTGGAAAGAGGGGATTGACGGTGAGTCAACTGTCCAATTCCAATTCCCAGCTTCTGGATCAATTACACCCCAGAGCTGTTGTATTATTACATAGCACTTCAATTAAATGTGTGGCTATGTAATGTTTTGTAACATAGGGACCACAAGGACCAAGAGGAGATAAGGGTGACCTTGGAGATCAT
This sequence comes from Trachyrincus murrayi, assembly GCA_900323305.1. Classification (NCBI taxonomy): domain Eukaryota; kingdom Metazoa; phylum Chordata; class Actinopteri; order Gadiformes; family Macrouridae; genus Trachyrincus; species Trachyrincus murrayi. The sequence continues at coordinate 7,266 of OOFB01016819.1, read as the reverse complement.
GGAGAGAGAGGTCAGAAGGGACACCGTGGATTCACTGGTTTACAGGGTCTGCCCGGACCTCCCGTAAGTTGACCTTACACTTCATTATCCGGCCCTACCCTATAGCCATAATAAACTCACAGAAGTCTGTCTGCACATACTGCATATATGTTGTAAGTGTTGTTGTAAGTTTCTAAATACAATCTTCCCCCCCGGAGTATAGGGTACAACCGGTGAACAGGGAACAACTGGTATTGTCGGACCGAGTGGCCAAAGGGTGAATTCCACTTTGTACATTTAAAACGATTTCCGAGCGTTGATGCTAAGTACAGATGGAAAACTACACAGAACCATACCTGCATAATAACCTTTGTGTTGTATGTGTATAGGGACCCCCTGGACCTATTGGGCCACCAGGAAAGGAAGGATACCTTGGACAACCAGGACCGATGGGACCACCAGGAACACGAGGACTCAGCGGAGAAATCGGACCCGAGGTGAGGCCAAAGTGACCCAAGCGACAATTAAAAATGTTTAAAAAAAATGTCTCCCACAAAACAAAGTAAAACTACAATCTAAAACCGAAATCCTTTTTAACTGCCTCTCTTGAACTGCAGGGACCACCAGGAGAAGATGGTCCACCGGGACTCCCCGGCCCTCCCGGACCCCCCACCGCCGCCCTGGACGACCTGTTCGGAGGTCACGACTATGACTCCGGTCCCCCACCTCCTCCCGAGTTCAGCGAGGACGAGGCTATGCCCAACAGCAATGCATCCACCATCATGCCGGTCGACCCTGGCGTGCAGGCTACGTTGAAGGCCCTCAGCAGCCAGATCAGCAGCATGAAGAGCCCAGATGGAAGCAAGAAGCATCCAGCCAGGACCTGCGAAGACCTGAAACAGTGCTACCCTGCCAAGAAGAGCGGTGAGTCCTGGGTGATCTATAATCGACACACTTAAGGGAGGTCATGGGATGTTTTTCCTATATGCTTTTGTATTTCGTATTATTTTGTATATAATACTGTATCATATTTGTATGGCCTTTTTTGCATGCTTTATGGGCAGGGACAGTGGGTTGAAAGAGAGAGAATGACGTGTAGCACAGGACCACAGGTGGAAATTGAACACAAGGTGTATTGTAAAGATGTGGGAAGCTATAACAGCGTTCTTTGCTGTTATCTCGAGCTGACGGCACATTAGCGATCACTGCATCTAACGCTACTGTGTAGTGCTCTTGCAGGTGCAAGGGGGCAGCCTTAATCTGTAGACATCCCTGAGCAAGATACCCTAACCCTTACCTGCACTCGCTTTGGATAAAAGCATCTGCTAAATGACTAAATAGTAAATCAAAAACAAAAATGTCTAGGTTGTATTACACAACCACGGTTCTCTGAGTAGAGAACCGAGATCTATTACTTTTGCTGCGGTAAGGTGTCTACCGAGGTGCTGTGAAAAGATGAAGTTAAGAAGGTGAGCTGCTACTCTATGCCCTCTGCCAAGGAGGCGGGACAAGGGCGCAGCTTTCACCTCTCAGCCATTCGGAGTGATTGTTGTTTTTGATTGGATTACACAATCTGTCAATCAAGTTCCACAGGTTATAGATCGCAGTTCCTGCAATAAGGAACGTACCTTTCCAGCATCACATCCCTTTCAGATCCATCTTGATGGAAATCCTATACTCTGTGTGGTTCATAAACAAACGTTTCTCTCTCGTTACTTTTTTAGGAGAGTTCTGGGTGGATCCTAACCAGGGCAGCGCTGAGGACGCCATCAAGGTGCACTGCAACATGGAGACCGGAGAGACCTGCATCTCAGCCAACCCCGCGAACATCCCCCGCAAGTCGTGGTGGAACTCTGCCAGGAACAAGCCAGTGTGGTTCGGAGCCGACATGAACCGAGGAACACACGTAAGAACCTTCATGAAGATGTTTCACCACAAATGGTTAGGGTGCCTGAAAGGTGCTGGGGTTCTACCCTCAATGTCCACAGTATACATGTAGGCATCCATTAAGCAAGATGCCAACGCTGAAAGTGTCTGAACGTTGAACTTTTGATTTTAGCTTGGAAATAGTTCCATAGCTGTATGAAACAGCTACTCTATGGACGTTTCCACCGATTTCTTTGTCTCCTTGCAGTTCGCCTACGGCAACAAGGACCAGTCAACCAACTCCGTCACGGTCCAGATGACCTTCATCCGTCTGCTGTCTAAGGAGGCGTCCCAGACCATCACCTACCACTGCAAGAACTCTGTGGCCTACAAGGACGAGAAGACCGGCAACCTGAAGAAGGCCCTGATCCTCAAGGGATCCAACGACCTGGAGCTGAAGGCAGAGGGCAACAACCGCTTCCGATACACGGTGGTGGAAGACAGATGCACGGTAGGCTTTTACAAGGTTAAAGTGTCTATTCATTGTCGAGAATTGAGCGCCCCCCTCTTTGTTAAAGGTATGACATTCTCATGGCCAGAGTTAAATGTAAAAAAGAAAACAATCTGAATGAAAGGTATCTGCTAAAGCTTCAGGCTTTTACACTGTTAAATTATCACTTTATTTATTTTGTATAGCTGTTGTGGGCTTTTTGTGCATTTTTATGACGGGAAAGTGGGTTGGAAGAGAAAATAAATGACAAAAAAAACTCAAACCTGGGTCGCGACAGGGCATATTGCCCAAGTGGTTCGTGTACTGATGAGTTGAGCCATCGATACATTCTCATTTATTATACAGAACCGAGCCCCCCTCTTTGTTTAAAGGTAAAAAATTGGTTGCTGATGAATCAAAGTATTCAAGGCTGGAGGTAAATGTAAAAAAAAAGACACCCTTCACAGTATTGACACCTACATCAAGATATCATTCATCCAGGATACACTGAACTCTGAAACACTGCACCTAACTGCCGCTCCACTCTCGTCATCATATGTCAACAGTGACCAGTTCATCTCTGTATAAGTCTGTATTGTGTTATGCAATTATATCCTTTCGTAGGAACGCAGGATAGCGTGGGGGCTAGAGTGCCCCACTCTCAGCTAAAAGATACTGGATTCGATGGGCATCCTTAACCCCTACCTGCTCATTAATAACATCTATTTGAATTCCCTGTAAAGGCACTACGGATAAAAGCGGCTACTGAAATGACTAAATAGTAAATATCCTCATCAACTTTCTTTCTCTATATTTCTTTACAGCAAGCCAACGGCAACTGGGGCAAGACAGTGTTTGAGTACAGGACACAGAAAACGGCCAGACTTCCCATTGTGGATGTGGCTCCTGTGGACATTGGCGGTCCTAACCAAGAGTTCGGTATTGACATCGGGCCCGTGTGCTTCTTATAGAGTAACAACAGGGGGGGAAGGCGTCCCGGAGGACCCCCGAAACTATTGAACTGACAGCTGAGACGCTCAGCCACATTGTACATACAAGTACTGCGGACTATTCTGGCCCTGTGGCGAGATATTTATTGTGCCTTTCAAACGATTCCAAGACCTCCTGACATCCAACATGATTTGATTGTAAGTCAGATGAATGTTTGAGAGAAATTTACATAAAACAAATTCAGTACCATTCAGAATAATTCCTTTGTCTTCTTTTTAAAGTTTGACTTGAGGTTTTTCTTTTCCCCTCCATGTTAGGAAGCACTCTGTAGTCCTACTTGGTTTAAAAGATGTTATCCACTAATGGCAAGTTTTTACTCAGCTAAAAACAGTTTACCTGAAAACCAACTGCTTTCTTCCTACTGCTGTTGGTAGGCTGACAACTTCACATGGCAGTGACTGATTTTCTTTAGCCCACCACTATGAACTGCTTATAGGTTTGATAGATTTTAGGTCTTTTTTTCTTTTTCTTTTTCTAGCACATTTTGAATACAAAATGAAAATTGTGGTGCTAATCGAGGAAACAAATATAGCACATCTGTATTTCTCCTTGAGACAGTTTTTGGTAAAACAAAACAACTAATTTTTGTATCCAGTTTATTGTGACTCTGTGCCGACCACATAGAACATTAAAGATCCATTGAGACTGTCGACTGTCGTAGCTACCTCGTCTCCAAAAACTGGGATGCGATGAGATTGCTTGTAAACGGTTTCTTCCCCCCTCCACAGGTGCTGTTTTGTAAGTAGTAGTGATCCTTGTGCACTTTTATACTAGCACAGGTACACGGGAAGGGTGTTGGGGTTGCCAAATAAAAGTCCTTTCCATCGATGATGGAGAGGATGAAATCGATGTCGTCTGAATGGTGATGATTTATATGTATATATATATACCCCCCACACCTCTTAACTATTTCAATTACACAGATTTTTACTTTATGCATGTCAATTTCCCGCCGTTTCAGTGTCTTTTTATATTCCCTTGAAATCCTTTTATAAAAGGTGGAGTGCTTGTTTGCTTAATGTATTGCTTGCTATGCAACAAATTAAAAACAATGCTTGTTTATCCCCACAACGCTTTGTCATATTAATTTAGGTTTAATAGGTAATTCCACAAGCGTCTTTCTTCCTGTTTGTGGTGAGATTTTCTATAGGCATATTAATGGGATAGGGGAATTATTTGCATATCTGCATCTGAAATAGTTTTGTGTTTAAAGTTAAGATGATTGTAAGCTTTTTTCCCCCCCTGCATGTAATATTATATTTACATTGTTATGGTGTGCTGCATACTCTCTGTTTGAGGCAGAATGATTGGGTGGAATGCTAATATTTATTTTTTAATTTTAAAAGGATACTTTAAACGTGTATATATTTTCTGTTACGAGGCTTCCAACGCGTCAGAAGCAGAGGGAGACATTCCTTCGCTTCACCCTCAGAAATAAATTCTTAAAATACTAAAATACGTTGTCTGGTTTGAAGTACGAGAACTGAGATCTCAGGTTGGGACAACTGTGATTGCAGATGATATCACACACCTGTCACACAGCTGACTTCATCTTGGAGGCAGAGGAAGTCAAATGAAATAATGAATTTAAAATCGGACACTTAATACGTCAAACATCATCCTTAGGCCTACTAATAATAAACAGATCCAAATGACAGAACTATGATTCATGGGTCGTTAGTTTGGTAAGACTTTCTTTAATAATCGTAACGACAAAGTCATTCTGCATAAAAAGTAAAATAATGTAAATAGTACTATATGGACAAAGATTTTTAAAAAGTGCTTTCCGGTGCAAGAGATGGTGCTTACATAATTAGTGAGTTCATGATAAACCATGAAAGAAAATACTGGAATGGCAACATAGTGGGTTAAAAGGACATTAAAACATGACAAAAAATTCAAACTACAAGTCGAAATGAAGTGAAATGATCAGTTGAACAATGAGTTGACAAAAAAACCCAAAACGTGTTAAATTTAACTACAACTGGTGTAAAAAGTAGAAAAACAAAGTAAGTCGTGTATAAACAATGACAAGCGGAACATTTGGCATTATACATGTCACGGAGACAGACTACATTTACTCATCTTAAACGGATGTCTCTAGCGTACAAACAGGAACGTGTCAATGCAAAACTGAAATCGGTGCTGCACATATCCAATGGAGTCTACACAGAACTTGTACCATATTAAAATGAGATATACTCTTTCTATTTACATCCTGCTTCATCTGTGTGCACACAAGGGGTCCTCAAACCTACTCACCCCACACAAGTTTCTTTACAAAAATATTTCTCTAACATATCGGAAACTTCCTCGAAATATCGGAAAAAACCAAAATCTTGTAATGCAAATACATAGAAACCCCAAGACGGAAAAAAGTGTGACATCTTGACTGGACGGTGTTGAAAAGGATTTGGCACTTCTTCTTTTTCTTCTTCGTAAAAATGAGTTTAAAATGATGGGAATAACGACGAGCATCTTCCTTCGTGGCTTCATCAGCAGCGGCTATCCAGTGGGTCCAGAGAAAACACAGCACCCTCCAGTGTTAGTCCCATTTTGAACCCCTCCTGAAAGACACGCAGGGAGAACAGAGCTGTGTAAATACTCCTGGCATTCACAGACCAAACACACACCAGTACCCAATGAGTTTGATTGGCCAGCCCGTTTGAAAAGGCCTATTTACATTCATTCATTAGAAACAGAAAAGTGTCGATAAGCTTTCAAAGGCATACAATAAAAGTATCGAATGCCTTCAGAAGAAAAAGGTACTGAATCACCACAAAAGCAGACAAGAAATAAATAAATGAATGAATAAATAGTGTCTCTCCAGACTCTACACGTTCATGCAGTAACACAGAAAACATGCAGTACCACACTAGTATCGAAACACACACACACACACACACACACACACATATATAGGTTGGGTGGGGTTATAAGAAAACTGTAAAAGGCTACAAACCATCTCTGTCGCTGTGGCGAAAATGCAGAAAAAATAGAGGACAGAATTTACCAGTGGGAATTGGCTAGCGATACTGTGGAAAATATTAATTAGAAACAGACTTGTGAAATGTCGCCACCTACTGGCAATAGTCTGCTGTTCAACTCAAGAAAAGCAATAGATGTCAACGGCTCAGAATTGCCTATGTATACATTACATGTAATTGTTGATCAAAAGCACCATTCTCAATGAAAGATTACTTTGAAAACATACACAGTTTGATGTAATATGATATGATAGCTTGAGGATAAAAAGGGCCAACCGAAAAAAAAAAGACGGTCTTTGATAAAAACAGATGTGCATTTTTCACTGACAGTGTTCAACTGACATGATGTGGGCAGAAGCCCACAGAACTCATTCATCCCAGTCACCTGCATCTCATCCAGCTTGGACTGGATATCTGGTGGGAAATCTGCAGAGCCGCAGGTAAACGGATCGAACGGTGCCGCCCCAAACAGGTCCTTCCCTGGAGAGAGAACACACACACACACACACACACACACACACACACACACACACACACACACACACACACACACACACACACACACACACACACACACACACACACACACACACACACACACACACACACACACACACACACATACACACACACACACACACACACACACACACACACATGCTCAGCTACCTGGCGACAGAGCAGAGAAGTTGTTTTTAATGGAGTTCCTGGTGAGTGCGTCCACGGCTCCTGCCAAACACACCATCGACACGCTACGCTTCACGCACACACGGCCACACACACACACACGTAGGAAGGGAGGAGGGGTGAGGGTGGGGGTGTAAATGAGAGGTCGGAGAATGGGGGAGCAGAGGAAGAGGAAGAGAAGAGTGTTTGTTTTCTTGGGAGCTGCTCTGCTGTAACCAAGTCACTGATCTACAGTACATTACCAGA
>OOFB01016801.1:0-19657 GCA_900323305.1 Trachyrincus murrayi | reverse complement strand
TTTTCTCTTTAGGTCCACCCAATCAGTTAGTTGGACACACACACACACACACACACACACACACACACACACACACACACACACACACACACACACACACACACACACATTCTGGCTCCACTCCCATGAGCATATAGTGCATCAATAACAGTGTGGGCTGGTATGGAGAAGTATTAGGAGTGAGTATTAGCATGGTTTCGCTATTAGCATAGTTTGCTGTAAAACTGTCAATCTCACCCATAAGTGTTTCGCCCCTAAGAATCGCACTCGCCGCAACCCAACACAGGCCATAGGGAGATTGCTGGTGTGGATATGGACTCAAACCACAGGACTTTTGCATTGAAGTCATTTATCCATTTTATATGTGCAACCCACACATTCCTGTCTGCTCCACACTGTTTCCACCACAATCTAAGAATGTGAAGAACCAAGGATATCACTATTAGCACCTGTCTCTCGGCCCCTCTGTCCCATCTTTTATTTTTAAGTCTTTTTGTCTGCCTGTCTGTTGGTGGTTCTGTCTGCCACTCTGTCTTTCTGTCTACCGCTGTGTCTTTTCTGTCTACCTGTCTACCTATCTGTGTTATGTCTGTGTCCTCTCTTCCTGTTCTGTGTGTTCACATGTCCCCTCAGCTCTAGCACTAGTCTGTCCCATACTGTGGTTCCATGAGACATCCAAAACACTTAAACAGTCTAAAAATACAGCCTTCACACCACACCAGTAAACAGGGGGCGAAAAGAGCACAAACACGTCTTGGTGTCTGTGACACCAAGCCAGCCTCTCTCTGCCCACTATAGGCATAATTTTGGTCTGACCACATCCAGTTGATTTACACAGGATCCACTATGGTACCAGACTCAAGAGTTTATGAGACTTCATGGGCTATGTCCCACAGAGTGAGCCATCGTTCACTTATTTATTTTTATTTTTCAGGCATATTACTTTCTTACCTACAAGAAATGTTGCTCTGTTTAGAATGAAGTGTGCATTCTTTACTTCAGTGTCTGGTGATCTTGTTGATCGTAGCATGGAAGGATCGGTACGACCCTTGCAAATAATGTATTCTGATGTAGGCTTCACTTAACTTATGTGTATTATGTTACAGAACTTAATCAATAAAATTGCTTAGTAACAAGAAGGCAGCTTTCACTTCCTTTGTCCCACTTGTGAAAATGGCAATTAAAAAAAACAATGGAATCGAAAAATTAGTTGTTTACAACCCACTGTTGACCCTATACAACTTGGTCAGACAGTAGATTAGTAGTATTACTCATAACGTTACAATTACAAAAATGAATGCAATGTAGACTCTAGAGTACACTGACTGTACAGTCTTTTGCATCTGAATTGTTTTTGCTCCAATGATAGCCATCATCCTAATGATGTTTTCCTTGTCCAGTAATCATGAAGCTCAGATCAGCCCCTGATGTGTAGCAGAACAGCCAGCTGAGCAGAGCCTGGACAGAGTCAAACAGGATTAGTGGTAGATATAGCCCTGCTATTGGACATGTAATTTGCAAATTTTTCACTCACTTCACGACCTTGGAACCCATTGGAAGGTTCTGTGTTGTGTTGATTTCTCTCTCTCTCTCTCTCTCTCTCTCTCTCTCTCTCTTTCTTTCTTTCTTTCTTTCTTTCTTTCTTTATTTTAACCCGTCCCCACTTGCGACAAGCTGTTATTTGTTAGCGTATGGTCCCCCTTCTGCTGGGGGTGGGCGGGGGGAGTAGACCCTCTCTGATGTCACTGTGACGTCCACTCAGCAGGTCATGGGGGTCGCCAGAGTTGTCCTGCCCATACTTTCCATATACAGTATTTACAGTTGCCCTCCGTCTGCAACATGAGACCAGCTAGGGCTACATACCCCTCTGGGAGCCATGGGAGGGGGTTGTCCTGTAGAGTTTCCCAGAAAATAAAAAAAGTACAGCTAGCTGGTGAGCTGTGGAGATGAGAGGGGTGTTGTTTGGCTAGGGGCCAGGGTTCCAATGGAGACAGCAACATATATCACCACAGGGTAGATGGAAAGGAGATATATATATATATATATATATATATATATATATATATATATATATATATATATATATATGTGTGTGTGTGTGTGTGTGTGTGAGTGTGTGAGTGAGTGAGAGAGAGAAAAGGGAAAATAAAAAAAACAACAAACACAAAATCATTAGGCGAGGTTTTAGAAACCCGAGAGTGGGGCTTTTGTGTGGGGCTAGCAGTGGTCACAGAGGTGTCTGCTTCCTTGCTTGCTTGCTAGCTAGCTAGCTAGCTGGATGGCTTGCTGGCTGAACAGCAGGGGCATGGAGCCAAGTAGCTGCTTGGGGATGGGTGGTTGGGGGTGGGTGGGTGCTGAGCTGGTGAACATTAGTCTGTACCTTGGCCTGGTACAACCAATACCCACAGGAGAGAGAGAGAGACAGAGAGGACTCTTTTAACCTTCACTTTGTCATGTTACAGTCTGTTATTTAGAGGGGTTTCTGGGCTGGGCCTGAGTGGACAGCCAGTGTGTCTCAGAGTGGGTGGTGGTGATGGTGAATGGCAGGAGCAGCACTTTAACTGGGGTGAGGATCAATGTTCTGTTGGCTTGGGGCTGACTTACTGGTATCGTCTTGTATTGGTTTCTGCCAGTCAGGATGTTTTCATGTGGCCTCAAAAACGAAAACAAAACATATGTTATTTTTGTTACTTCATATATCGTTATAGCATAAGTCTTATCATACGTGGTTATCATAGAAAGACTTGGAGAATTTGAGGACGGAAACAAATTAGAGGACGATGACTCAAATGATTGTGGAAGAGAGAGAGATAGAGAGAGAGAGAGAGAGAGAGAGAGAGATTCCAGTTAGCACACAACCTACCTAGATTTGAACATTAACTATTCACAGATCTCCCATACATGAAAACGAACAAGCAAGCGGCCATTAATAATCGTGGTATGATGTCCAAGCTCGTCAGCTAGAATTGTAGACTCTAATATGTTCAGAACACGCAGCCTTAAAGACCAGAAAACAGGCTACAATGTATCCCAAAAACTGCAATTCCATCCAACCTCTGTAGATCGTGTTTCACATCAGGATTTGAATATGACATTGATATCATGACCCTGTTGTTTTCCAAATGATCAAATATAATACGATCTTTGTGTCACATTCCATTGGATGTCCTTGCATATTTAGTGTCCAACTAAATTGTGTTTGTGTGCCATTGTGTGTGTGTGTGTGTGCTGATGGCTGACCTTTGACCTCTGTGTCTTTGTTTTGCAGCATTGGATTGTGTTCACGGAGGTGACGGAGGTGTTCATCCTGGTGCCGGCTCTTCTGGGGCTCAAAGGCAACCTGGAGATGACCCTGGCCTCCAGACTCTCCACAGCGGTAGGGATACCTGTGTGAATGTGTGTGTGTGTGTGTGTGTGTGTGTGTGTGTGTGTGGGTGTTCCACATTGGTAGGGACACCTGTGTGTGCGTGCACGCTTGTGTATATGCAGATGTAAGTGAGTAGGCAGTGCCACACTATTCTATTTTATTCCATATATGACCAAATTAAACTCAACTTTACCTGTTTTCATTGGATGGTACATCTATCAATCTACCATGCGTCCAGTACTGTAAAAACATTTTTGATTCATTATTATTTCTTAATCAAATGTGCTCGATAGTCCCACCATCACCACCACTACCACACAAACACACACATTGCTCAATTAGCTTTGGATCCCTCCAGTCATTCTTAAAACTGATTGACCAACAGACCGGCTTGACCCCGGGGTCGTGGTCATGTGAGTAACCTAGGATCCACATATTCTGATAGCAGCATTCCATTCCCTTGCTCAAGGGGTTTCTTCAAACTACAAACTTCCCTCTTCTCTCTCCAAATCAATGATAGAATGATAGTGGCTAGGAGGATAGGAGTGTGTGTCTGTCTGTCTGGCTAAGTGACAAAGATAGCATCTTGCGTCTATACCTTAGTTTCACTTCTCAAATTCAGGGGACATTTGTACCTGATGCAAGGGTTAACATCAGCATTGGGTCCATTGGGCCCCTCCTGAGCTAATATGCCACCGCATGGTAACAATACTGTGGTCAAATATAGCACACCGTGCCACTAACTAGAGGGGCTATAGCTTCAGAAGCTGTCACCCTATACAGCCATTTGGGTGCTAAGCCAATTAGCCCAGTACTGGTTTTGTCTTAAGCACACCGACCCTCGCATTCTTTCCATCGCTTTGTGGGAAACAAGCAGGAAAGCTTACGACTACGCTAGGAGAAGTGTCCACTCACCGTGGTAAAAGCTCTGCATTTACAGACAGATTCACGACACGTTTGAATCCCGACAAAAAATCGCATCACTGTGCGTGATTATCTTTTATTCTGCAACAGTGGGAACTCAAAAGTGGGGAAAACGGAGAAGCGTGAGGAGTTTTTTTTTCTGTGAACTGTCCCGGGACATTATCCTTATGGGGATCATCTAGCCCTCTCTCTTAGCCCAGACGACCACGTTTATTTCCACGCTGCCGCTGATTACTAGAAGATTAGGAACACTGTACGTTTTCCTAATGCGCTTACTACTGGAAGAAATAACAATTTTAATCTGTGGCCATGGGAGTGTTTAATTAACATGACCATGTTTATGTCTCAGGGTTACTTTTAGACTACTGAGTTATGAAATTATGTCTTTGTCCTTTCTCTTTCCAGTCCTTGTGTGATATTATTGTGTGATTAAGTATTTGTTAGACATTTATGATTGTAACTTTTACCAACAACTGTCAAATTGAGTCTACATATTGATTGAGGAGCACTACTGTACTGCAGTACTTACTTAAGATACAAACTACTACTCTCTCTCTCTCTCTCTCTGTCCTAAACCCTTAACTCCTTCACTTTTCATGGCTGTCTGCCCCTCATCCCCAATGCAGAGGTTAGGTTACACTGTGTTAAAGTGCCAAAACGCTTACACACAGAGCCAACCAACCTTTCACTGTTAGCTTTTAACACAGGAAATCAAACGCCGGTTACACACACAAAACAGAAAATGATGAAAAACACTTTGCTGTAATAACCAATACAATACTACTGTTACTATATTACTTTTTCAATTTCATTGCATTTTATCATATTGTATTTTTATCTTATGTTATTGCATCCCTGCCCAGGGACCACAGATGAAAACTAGCATGAAGCTAATTCTGGTGCAATTGTGCATGATCCCTAACAAATATACAACACAATAAACTAAACTGAACTAAACACACACATACACACAGACACACACAGACACAGTGTGGCATGACAAATGCAACGGTGCATTTGTCATGCACCTATGGGCTCATTTTGGATCCTGTCCAGTGAGGTTTGTGTATTACTATATAGTATATTAGAATATTAGTCATAGTAGTGGGCTTGTTGTGAGCATTGTGAGTTAGTGAGTGAGTGAGTTAGTCAGTGTAAATAATTTTCCCTCAACAGCATCTTATCAGATGTTGATACTGTGAAGGCCACTTGAATGTCATGCTCTGAGTATGCAGTGTGCAGTACATGCAAAAGTGTTGTTATGATTGATTATGATTATTTAAATGATTAGTACTTATTAGTAAATACTATTATATACAATTAATTACAAATTGTGTATATATAAATTATTTCCGAGTTTTTTCTTGGCTATATGTTTGTTACCCGTATCCATTTTAGCTTAGTAGGCAAGATCAAATTGTTTCCAAAAGTAGCAGAAAGTGTTTGAAACCCTGTATATCAGTACGTGAGGTAAACATGGAGCACAATATGTCATGATGATGGCTACGGCGTACCACTAAATACATTTAGTGCATAGCAGCATTGTAGACAGGAGTATTTGTTCAATCATCAAGCTCACATTTGCACACGTGGCTCGTCAAACAAGAAGGAGTATTAGCAGAGGAGTATTACCAGATGGAAACTACTAGAGGTTGGATCACCTCGATTTTAACATCGTCCGGTGGCTGTTTGCTAATCATCTTATGCACATATCCATGTTCAAAAGCTGACAAATGTGTGTTCTATTAATGCTTATGATACTCAAACATCACCTGGAAGACTCGGTTGAAACACACAATACCTACCTCATCTCTTCTCTTGAACTCTCAGTAGGTAATCTGTATGCAAATGAAAATTAGATACACACACACACCCCAGATCCCGTCTCCTTTAGGTAAATTGGCCAAATAATTAGCATATCTTTGCATTCATGTCGACCAACACAGATTTCAGCACAGGGAAGTGGAAGAATAATATAACAAAACATCAACGAAACATGTTTATACTACTGAGTACAAACCAAGGTGTGCAGTGTGTCTCATGCATGGTCAATACATCCAATAACAGATACATTAGAGTGGGGGGGGGGGGGGGGGGGGGTATCCTCCCATGGCCATCACTCTAGATAACCCATTAGGATCATAGCCCCATGGAAACACAGTGGACCGCAGCCAACAGCACTTGATGCTGCAGACCTGTGTGTGTGTGTGTGTGTGTGTGTGTGTGTGTGTGTGTGTGTGTGTTTCAGAGAGGACGATGAGATAAGTGGAGTCGGCCGCAGGGTTGGATTGCAGGGGGGGGGTGGGCTACCGAGATCAGAGTGTCTTATTGTCTCATAAACTGAACTATCTCTTTGTACCGCGGAAACTGGGATGCAATCGCGTACATACAATGTACACACACACACACACACACACACACACACACACACACAAAGCAGATACACACACACACACACACACACACACACACACACAGACGACACACACACAGAAGACACAGAGGAGTGCTGTGAGTTGTCTTGACCGCTTGCCTCTCACCCTCCGCAGGCGAACATCGGGCAGATGGACACATCCAAGGACATGTGGAAGATGATCGTAGGGAATCTGGCTCTCATCCAGGTACGACCCCCCCTACCCTAAACACCCACCACTCACCCACCCCCAACATTCATGTCATAGCCATAGACTGGTCATAACTGCAGTTGTTGTTCCAACCATTAAACTCTGTTTATATCAGTTCTGATTATACTATGCTTTTTATTTGTTTTACTAGTAGCTGTGGTCCTACTTATGCCGGCATGGCTGCTATCAGGAGTGTTGTTGTTATGTAATATTTTGGTCAACGTACAGTTCCTGGAAGTCTTCACAACGTGAATTGAAGTCCCCTGATCTTGCCCCCGGGGGGCAGTCTGACCCAAGGGTCATACACATACACACACACACACACACACACACACAAACACGCACACATACACACACAAAAACTTACACAATGTTTGCCCACACAAAATCCCAAAGCGATCAAGTGCTGTGTTCCTGATGTTATATCTAAGTCTAAGTTAGTGACATTGAGACCCACAGGGAAGTGAATGCTTGCTATCAGTTGAAGTCCATATATTAAGAACTGAGACTAAAGACAACATGAGCAAGCATGCTTGCTCATGAGGATTCTTTATAGATAAGTTGTAGATCAATGGATCATAATAGATCATGTCAAAGGTTGATGAGGGAAACCTATATAGTTGTATATAAGCAACATACACTTATATAAAAACGATTTAAATGTGGAGCTCTGAGCTTCAGGATTCATTGCAAGGGTGTGTGTGTATGTGTGTGTGTGTGTGTGTGTGTGTGTATACAGGTCCAGGCCACAGTGGTGGGCTTCCTGGCCTCCATAGCTGCTGTGATCTTCGGCTGGATCCCAGAGGGTCACTTTAAACTGGGTCACGCCGTGCTGCTGTGTGCCTCCAGCGTGGCCACGGCCTTCATAGCCTCCCTGCTGCTAGGTAGGTCCCCTAGATCAGGGGTTCCCAACCAGGGGGCACACGGACCCTAGTGGTCCCTGCTGCTAGGTAGGTCCCCTAGATCAGGGGTTCCCAACCATGGGGCACATGTACCCTAGTAGTCCCTGCTGCTAGGTAGGTCCTTTAGCCCAGGGATTCCCAACCAGGGTGCACTAACAGGTTCCAATCCAGGGGGGACTTGCAAAGATTTGGATTTTGCTTTTAATTTTGATATTGAATATTATTATTTGTTGAATTTGTGAAATATTATATCAATGTTGATTGCCTCAGCTTTTTCCAATTTAAACGCCTTGGCTACCACAATGTTAATAATGATGCTAAATGATAATTGTATATTAGTTCCTTGGCCACCACAATATTAATAATGATGCTAAATGATAATAGTATAATATTAGTTCCTAGGCCACTACAATATGAATAATGATGTTAAATGATGATAGTATAATATTAGTTCCTAGGCCACTACAATATGAATAATGATGCTAAAGGATCATGGTACAATATCAGTTAAAAGGAGAACGTGTGGTTCGGTGTGGATGAAGGGGTTGAGCTGTACTGATGGGGCTGTGGGGGGTACACTGACACAACTCCCCCCCGCACTGTGACGCAGCATATTCTCTCTGATAAGTGTTGAGCTACAGGATTAGGATAGTTCTGATTGATTTAAAGGAGCGGTGAGCTCACCGCTCCTTTAAATCAATCAGAACTATCCTTGTATGCTTGTATCCTTGTATGTTGTACAACAACTACATGTTGTACACATTTTTTCAATTTCCCTTACCGTGCAATCGCCGGCTAACCCCTGAGTTAAACGAGAACATTTACGGTTTATGAGCCAATGCTGCAACTTATAGTTTCACCCGACGAGTCCCAGTAAACAGAGAAAAAATATTGATCTATTTTAAATATTTCTCTAGGTTTATTTGTCATTTTACATCACAAAGACAATAACGAAGACAATGGGGCCGCCAGCAGGCAGGCATATGCATTCCAATAGGGTGGAATTAATTTGACACTCAATGATACATTTATTTATAGTGTCCGAAGATATGTCACGCCAGTCGTGACATAGCCTCCCTTCTGACCAATCAAGAAGAGGGTCACTTTGTTATCCCCAGTGGCCTTGTTCATTCAATGATGTATTGACCCCCCCCCCCCCCATGGTGTCCAGGTCTCATCATGATCGGTGTGATCCTGGCATCCAGGAAGGTGGGCATCAACCCGGACAACGTGGCCACGCCCATTGCCGCCAGTCTGGGTGACCTCATCACTCTGTCACTGCTGGCGGGGATATCTACAGGGCTGTATAAGGAGCTAGGTAACACTCATACACAGACACACGGATGTTGGCTGGCCAGTGTTTTCACCGTGCCTAGACTAGTTGGGCGGGTTGCTATGAAAGCCTCCCACATCTAACCTCACAGTTTTACAGTTTTGTAAAAAAAAAAAAAATAGAAAAGCAGAAAAGTCCAGGCTGCCAGTTCTATTGTTGGCTTAGAGACGTCAATGTCTCCACCCCACCACAGGTCCACAATCCAACACTTTTTACACCACAGGGCCTTGTTGAAGGGGAGAGGCAGACACACACACACACACACACACACATTGTATAGCTACCCCCACACACACTCACAGATGAACAACAGCACAGACCAGTGGTAAAAACCCACTCTGACCTCTGTGAAGGGGAATCACATAACTCATCCCAAGTGTCTCAAGTCATAAAAGCTCAGAGTATGAGCCAATGTTTGTCTGTCCGTCCGTCTGTCTCACACAATCACTGAAATAAATAGGCATTGTCTCTTTGTTTTTAGTTTTTTTCTCTCTCTCTCACTCACTCACTCACACACACACACACACACACACACAGACAAACAAACAGACAGAGAGACAGACAGACAGACTAAAACACACACAAATTAAACACACACACACACACACACATAGACAATCTCATCCTTTATCTTTTGCATGGCCCTTGCATTGACTTGCATTCACTCCAGCGTAACAGCGCCACCCGGCGATGTGAACAGAGCATGATGCTGTTCTCCTCTCTCCAGTCTGGTTTAGGCCAGCCTGTTCTAGATTAGGACTAAAATAAAAAAGTTTTTCAGACTGTTTTCACCTCTAGAGGAGAACAAAGTGTGGAGACTGGTGTGTTTTTTCTCCTTTCTCCTCCTTCAGAACACAACGACTACGCCAGCCCCCTGGTGTGTGCTGTGTTCGTGGCTCTGTGTCCCATATGGGTGCTGATTGCTCGGAAGATCCCATCCACCAGAGAGGTGCTCTACTCGGGCTGGGAGCCCGTCATCATCGCCATGGCGATCAGCAGGTAACACAAACTGTCACAGTCAGAGACACACAAAAAATGAGAGAGAGACATACACACACATAAACACATACAAATAGAGACACACCCACACACACACACACACATCTGTCCAAATTCAATATAATCTAGAAGCTGCTATTTGTATATTTCAATTCTTAATCCCTTTTAAAAAAAAGCACATTTGTATCTGTAAATTACAAAACATTGTTGCTTATTTAAAAAAAGGTTAAGTAATTGAGGTAGATTTGTAGATGGCATTTGTACATGCAATCTAGCACTTTCTTTATAAACAACGTAAGGAGGATTATATCATGGCTGTAATGCTGTGTTTCCTCTGCCTTCCTCAGTGTTGGCGGTCTGATCCTTGACAAGACTGTCTCCAACCCAAACTTTGCTGGCATGGCTGTGTTCACTCCCGTCATAAATGGTAAGTAAGGGATGGATGGACAGGCCCAAAACATAACCATTTACCATTGGGGTAATATTTACCTGCAATGTCCTGAAATCCAATGTAAAACGCATACTGTGATACAAAAAAGGCAAAGATATTCTATGAAGCTGTAAGTTTCATAACGTAGATGATTCAGAACAGTTTGCTTGTTGATGACAGCTTCACGATTGAATAGCATTATTCGATTTGTTTCAATGGCCAAGGATTACATTATATTTGATATAATTACATTTCAGCAACACTCGAATGGTAAATAGGAGTTTCAGGAGAATTCCCAGTTGGTTGATCAGTATGAGGTCACTTCAAAATATAAATAGAGCGCACGTAGTGTCAGGGTCGTTGTTTTCGGGCTCAAATGCACAACTCAGGAGACCGATATAGTCCAACACCCGCACAGGCTTTTAATGAACAAAAAGGGAAATAACTACAAACGAAAAACAACAATCCAAAGGACTGGAAGGAAGCGGCAGTGGATCAGCTCGCTTCGGCGGGAGGTCCGTGTTCTGGGACGAGAGGAGAAGAACAAAGGTAAGTTCCAAGAAAACCTCGGAAGACAAAGAACGTGACTAGGCGAAAATCCACAAGCAAACTATGGTACGTTACCAACGGTAGCAACGGAAAGATCTCGCGATGAATGAAGTGAGCGCCGAGTTCTTGTAGAGGGGGAAGTTGATTGGAGATCAGCAGCCGGTGTGGTTCGTTGCCTTGCCCGTAGAGGGCGTGGTGGAGGCGGAGGAATGGTCTGAGCCGTAACACGTAGACTACGTCATACTTAGTGCTCTACATCCCCATTCCTTATTCATCGAACATCGAGTGGAAGATATCTCAAAAAAACGTTCACCACTGACTGCATTTGTTGACTTTTTTGCAAAAGTCTTCAAAATATTACTTTTAAGGTGTTTGACTGCAAAACATCAGATATTTTCAACGTCCCGCTTTGCCGAATGTGCGCATGTGCCAGAGTATTCACTCTTCTTTGTCTTTTTTTTGTTTCTTTTGACATTCCTCTCACCACAATGCAATCAATAATAATTAAAACAATAAAAATCTGTTCATTTTCATAGGGACATTGTAATATTTAACTAATTCTGTCAATCTACCTTATCAGCTTTACAAGAACTTTGTTACGATACCCCAGTGTAGGGTAAACTTAAAAGACTTGAAACAGATGAAGAAGAGTGAATACTCCGGCACATGCGGAAATTAATACTCTGGCACATGCGCACATTCGGCAAAGCAGGACGTTGAAAATATCCGGTGTTTTGCAGTCAAACGCGTCTTAAAAGTTCTATTTTGAAGACTTTTGCAGACTTTTTGTTCAATGAATCGGGAAATAATAGGCAGGATGTAGAGCTCTAAGTACGACGCGTGTTCTCTATTTATAGAGTCACTCTGATCCTGGCTTAGAGGAAGTCATTAATTGATGTCATCATTACGACCCAAAACATGGCCTTTATATTTTTGTTGTCCCATATAGAGACTCTGTACTGTTTATATGATATCTGTGTATGTATACTTCTGTGTTTACAGTTTTCCTTTCCATGTTGTTCCGTGTGTGTGTGTGTGTGTGTTATATATGTTTTATATATATATGTGTGTGTGTGTGTGTGTGTGTGTGTGTGTATATGTGTGTGTCATCATTCTCTAATGCCAGGCGTTGGAGGGAACCTGGTTGCGGTCCAGGCCAGCAGGATCTCCACCTACCTGCATATGAACGGCCTTCCCCTGGCGGACCCAAACCACCCCCCCAGGAAGTGCCCCACACCCTGCACCTCATTCTTTGGTTCCTGTAAGTCATTTTTCCGGACTGCTGGAATATTCCATTGTTGTTGTTGTTTTCACACTACAATTTATCTGATAGAATTAAATTGCATCATACATTCCAAATGGGCAATATGCTGGCTGTTTTGCGTGCTGTGTACACATTGGTTGCAGCTCTTGTTAAAATTGGTCTCCAGGCATTTGTTATTTAACTGGCAGTAACAGACCAACGGCGGCAGACATTTTAAATCAGCAAAATATGGGCTGTATTACTTTGACAAAGAACATACATTGCAGGCAGGCATGTAAAAGGCCACAGCAAAGTGAGCTGGATTATGACAAATTAAATGTATATAACAAAGCAGTCACTGTCACTGTCAAATGTATAACTTGTACTTTGAAATGCAGACAAAAAATATATTAAAAAGGCTATATTACTATACTTTACTATATTTTGATATCTCTCTGTCTCTGTTTATCTTCCATTCAGCACTGAACTCTCGCTCCGCCCGTGTCCTCTTCCTGCTGGTGGCTCCGGGTCACCTGGTCTTCCTCTACACCATCAACTCCATGCGGGGCGGACACACCACCCTGACATCTATCTTCGTCGCCTTCTACATGGGTGCTGCTCTCCTGCAGGTACACCCCACCCCCTTCACACCACCACCACGGAAAGCTTTTTGGCACTCCTTGCGTTGTCCTCTAGAGGGTAGCCTATCCAGCCTAACCAAATTCTGATTGCATCCATTTGCTCATCTGAAATGTAGTAAAACACATAACAAAAAAACAAGATGCAAAGGTGGTGTTACTAACACACCAGAAAAACATTTTAAATGAATCGTCAACCTTTATTTAAACAGAGAAGCTCAATTTAGTCCCAGGGCTCTTTTACAATGAGGCCCTGTGTACAGACAGTATGGCTTTGCAAAAACACACAGGGAGATATGTAGGCCTACAGATAGTGACATGAAGTAAAATAAATAAATACATAAGGATAAACAATGAATGCGCTTTTGCCTGAATTGTCTTTTTTGGCTTTACATGTGACATGTACATGTGGCAGGCTTGAGTTTGAGTTTTTTTTTTATAGAGGCAGGATTTTAAAAGCACTTCCTTCCACCCCCGGCAGGTGCTGATCCTGCTTTACCTGGCCGACTGGATGGTGCACTGGATGTGGGGGAGGGGCATGGACCCCGACAACTTCTCCATCCCTTACCTGACAGCCCTGGGAGACCTGCTGGGCACGGGCTTCCTGGCTCTCTGCTTCCATGTTCTGTGGCTCATCGGGGACAGAGACACAGACGTGGGTGACTGAACTACGCCAGTAAATCTAAATCGCTTCGTCAACTTCATTCATGCTTCCTTCATGTTAATCATCAGGCAACCCAACATGCAAGATTGGTGACACACACACACACACACACACACACACACACTCGCAAGCACACATAAATGTATGCATGCAAGCGTCAAAGCACACAAACACGCATGTAACGTACACTTGATACCCCAATATCAGAACATATGCACACACACACACACGCATGCACATCCAAACAAGCACTCACACACGCAAGCTTGCATGACGACATACAGCCTGGACATTATCTGGACAACACGTATGTAAGGACTGACCTCCAACAACACGCTGTACGCTTCCATAGGGCTCCAAGTGACTATTAAGAGAATCTTCACCTATCAACTTTATGACTTTGAGAAATAGTTCTATTTAGAACTTCTCACTATGTGAAGGAAAATACATATATATATATATATATGTGTGTGTGTGTGTGTTTTTAACCACCGGAAGCAATCTGAATGAAAGCATCTCAACCCCACCAAACCGTCCAGACTTAGAAAACTGTCCTGATTGGCTACCCGCTTGGGAGACAACAGCTCTTCAGCTTCCTGATTTGACTAAATACCAGAGTCTACCGACTACTTTTTGTTGTTATTATACTTTATTTTGACAATGATTATTATTGTTGTTGATAATTTCATATGAATCAATATCTATTTTATTTCCTAAGGCCAGTCCTCATTATTTTCAATGGGGATGGTGGCACTGTTTGTAAAGATGAGATAAACTTTTAACACTTGAAAAGAAAATGTATAATTTGACAGACGGACGGACGTTGAAATACACACACAGACAAGCGTATAATGCTTAATCACCAAGTGCTTCTATTATTTATATAAAATACAAAATTAAAATATATTGTAATAATTGTAGTTATTGTAATTTAGTGCATAGGGCTATGACAGAGCTTTCTCTCGCTATTGTATTATCTTTATATCAATTTCATCTCTTTCGCACTTTGGCCTTAAAACTGGGAGCCACTTTGGCCTTAAAATATGTCCATAAAGATGGTAGGGGTGTGGGCCCTTAGACAACCCTCCCATTTATTAGTGGCTTAATTAACTCTCTTACCCTTATCACCTCCTGTGGAACTGCAGTCTGGATGGATTCTTGTCCACCTCAAAGTTTGACATGTAGCATATAGGGTTGCCACCAATTCAGTATTTTGTTCTGCTTTACTTTGAAATGTGGTTGCCTGTCCTATAGGGGTGTGAATCTTTTGGTATCTCACGATTCGATTTCGATTCTTGGGGTCACGATTCGATTAAAAAACGATTCTCGATTCAGTACATAGGGGTACTGGTGGCAGTTTCAGGAAACTGCCACAGGTACTAATTTCAGGAGTAAAGTGTTTATAAGATTATGTAGTTTTTATATTTGAAAAAGTTATATCAACTCAGCAATAATGTAAACACACAAAGGCAAACCTAAGACAAAAGGACAGATTTTAGATTTTTGGAAGTTGTGAATCGATTCAGAATCATAGAAGATAAGAATCGCGATTCTTACGTGAATGGATTTTTTCATACACCCCTACTGTCCTAGGAATCTAAGGAGTTTGTTGTGTTCCAATTAAATTAAATTTAATTTAATTGCCGTATGTAACCCACATCCAGCCAAATGAAAGTTTATCTAATCAAATGTTTTCTAAATGAGAAATGTTTCTAACTGGTTTTGATCTGACACTAACAATTGTGTTAGTGTGGCTATCTTCATTGAATATGAATAAATATTTTGATTTGTTATTTTTCTCTTCAATTTAATTTCTCTTTCATGATTTGTACTGAACCAAGGTGGCAACCTTATTATCTAACCATGTTGGCTCCCTTTAGTTGCCTTGTTCTTTTCCCTAAAGCTTTCATTTGCGTGTTTGCTATTGTCTTTTACACTTGTTGAAGGCTTGTTGAAGATTAGCTTTCAAGAATGTTCTAGTTGTTTTGTACCTTCCTAAATGAGGGGATATGAACCTTCCTGGGCACACGGTTTTCACTTAGTGCCGCAAGAAACGGCATGTTTTAGGTTAGGGAAACACTCAATTTTGACATTGTAACCTGTTTACCCTGGTTAGAAGCTATAGAACATTGTTCCAAGTTGCCTTTCTTCTAACACTATACACACAGATTTAGACACACACACACACTCTGTTTCCGTTTCCATATGGCTAGAGAGCCATGTGTGTTTATGGACAGTGTCTTGCCATCTGTAAGGCAGTTAGGAAGAGGAGCAGGAGACAGATATGGTGAAGTAAGTCATGAAAAAAAAAAAGCTCAAGGCCTGTCAGATTGACTGTACCGAGTACATGTGAGAAAGCTCTTTGTTTAGGTAAAATCTAGCATGTAATGCTTAACATATCCATCACTTGTCAGATATCTGTGCTGTTTTTAGGGTCCAGAAAACAAATTGCATGTGCAGGGCACATACCATGGATGTGCAAAACCTTTAATGATTTTATCCGTTTGTTATTTTTTCTTTTATCTCTGGCTGATTTTATAAATTGTTTGTCAATTCTGTATTGTGTGTCAATTCTGGAGTCTTTCCCAACCTTTTCAATTTCTTTTTGTTTTATTTCATTTTGTTGTTCGTGATAATTGCTTCATGTAAAGAACATATAGGCAAACATCCACAGCAAAGTAGAACAACTTTTAAAACGCTTGTCACATTCAGAGTACTGTAGTATATAAATTGACACCAGGGGGCATCACTGTGAACCTAAGTCACCTTATAACTGACGTTCTTCTGTGTCCTACTCTTCAACGTGGATTGTACTATCAAAGAACATACATTTGTACTTTGGAGAGCCAGGCGCCAATAGAAACCAGACCTTTATAAACCTGTGTTCAGAAACTCTGAGATCTGTATCCTCTCACCCAACCTTACAGCCTTGTACTAGCACCCTGCCTTGTTTTCAGTGGAAAGTTGTGAATACTTATGTGGGGCAAGTTTTGTCTATTTATTTTTAGATGCACACAAAGAAAATTGTACATACTATATTTATTCTATAAATAAGGTGTTTATTTTATCATTTAATTTGGCTCAGCTCTTTGTCACAGTTTTTATGTAATTATGTTTTCCCTCTTTTTTGCAATGGGCCAGTAGAGCTGTTGGAGCTAGCCGCAATTGATCAGTGGTTAGACAAATAGCCCCACAAACACACCCTTGTCTTGCATTGGGAATCTATGTTCAGATGTGTCAGAGCGGGCTTAACCTATCAAAGCTAGGCTCAATCTAAAGTTAACCAATCAGGAGCAATGCTCACCACAGAGTTGTCAGTCTAATTAGCTTTGATTATTAACAGGTGTGCAGTAGATTGATTATGATATTGTCATGTAATTATCACTTTATATTTGCGTTTATAAGGCTAAACAGCTGAGAATCATTGGAGTCCAACCTGTCTTATATAACTCTATAAAATCTAAACCTATTAAAACTATTGTTAACGGATTATTTTGAGCACAATTAGTGTGTTTTGTATAGCCCAAAGGTTCCATTTATAACCTAAATCCTCCAAAACCTGGTACTATGTGCACAGTGCAGGTAGCCATATAGATTCCCCTCACAATATCACTGGCCTACTGTTATAACCATGTCCCATAACAAACTTCTAAAATATTATAATAGCAAAACAATGTTTATGCATACTCAGGCAGAGGTTAATGTGTTGCTTCTGTTGCATTGTAAAGCCCTCTTCAGAAGGCTGGCTCTCTCTCGCCCCCTGCAGGACTTGGTGAATTGCTGGAAATAAAGGACTTTTATTATTTCATACCATGGATCTGTGTCTTTGTTGATATCTGGATAAATACATACTCTGTACACTGATAATGTCTAAAATTTCCCATTAATACTGTTAATACTAAATAGTGAAAGGTACATACAAAAATAAATCACACATAACTATCTAACTGAAAAACCAAAGTTTACTTTAATTTAACAATTTGAATTAGAAATATTTTAGTCACTGCATTCAGGGTCAATCCTTTAAGGGAAATAACATACATCATTAAATACATTACAATAACTTGGTTGATCTGGTGTATTAAAAAATATATATCATATAAAAAAGACAATATAATATAAAAAATTGAAATAAACAAAACATAAATAAGACATTTTCTACATGATACATGTACTCCATGTACAGTCTCAAAGCCCTTACACCAAAAAAATGCTTATAAAGTATAGGCTTATAGAGAATTTCAGAAGGAAACTTTTCGAGGATACGTAGTAATGGGTGCATGATCATCAAGTAAAACAAATATATATCAAAAATAAAATATCTGTGTGCATATGGTTTAACATGAGTACATTATCATCAACATAGCCTCGTATGAGCTAATCAGCTTTGCCTTGAGCACGATTTGAGTGTAGACAGTATAGACAGCATTTGTGTAAAAAAAAACATTACTAATGTACAAATCAGTCAGTAAGTAGCGATGCACTTAAAGTGTGTGTCTGCGTCTGCTGCTAACAGGAGATGAAAAGCGTGTTTGTGCCCCTGCTGCTGCTTTGGCAGGTGGAGGACTGTTTCGTGTGTATCCCAAACTTAGTCCCGCCCCCTCCTCTGCCCTCCTCATTGGCTCCAAGGCAACCGTCCTCACCTTGCACGATCTCATTGGTCGAGAGTTGGAGCTGGGCACAGAGCGCGTCAGCCACTTGGACCATCTGGGCGGGGCCTTCGTTAAGAATGAAAAGCACTAGGAATATTAAAATAAATGTTTATACACAGGTACATTTGATTCCCTAATTGCTTCCCCAATGAATCCTGCACAAACACATGGGATTCTACATGGGAAAATGTATTAAGTATTAAGTATTTGTCAGTGGACAAACCATCTTCCAGGACCACATTTTATTTTTGTTAAGTACTTTATCATTAAAATAACAGAAATATTAAATAACTTGATAAAACACAATTCAATGAAAAACACTATACTGGGCTTGAGTATAGAGCCTACCATGCCTGCAAAAAATGCCTGTAATGCCTGTAAAATAAATAGATGAATACACATGCAGTGGCTGAGCAAAAGGTGCCAGCGCCCCCTTTATATACAATTATTACTGCAAGAAGGCCATGGCCAGTGGGAAACAGTAGAAATAAAAAGTCTGCCATGCTGCTTATGCTCCCAGTTATTTAGCAAACACAAATTGACACAAAACATCAATGGAAAACATTACAATGGAAAACATATGATGGAATGCATAAAGCGACACTATTTTGATGCTCAGAGGCTGAACAAGCTTATTAAGAAAGTTGGTTGGTTCTGTCCTCAGCATTACCATGGACACAGTGGAGGAGGTGGCCAATAGGAGGCTGAGAACTAACCTCTCTTTCTATCATGGACAATCCCTCTCATCCCACTCCATGACTGTGACAGAGCAGAGAAGCTCCTTTAGCAACAGACTCTGACAACAACGTTGCTCTAAGTAGGAGATCTTTCCTGCCTGCCACAGTCAAACTGGAGGATGTTGAACACAATGGCTTTTCAATGCACATATTACATACAGTACATTTGTATGACTATACTGATCAAATGTTTATTGTTTTTAATACATATGTTTATTTTATTTTAAACAGATATTTTTTCCTATTTTTCATACAGATGTTTATGTTATTATATTGTCTGTTCTATTGTTCTATTGTCATTCCTATTTGTATTATTATTTGAACTTTGTGCTGATATGTGTTGCTATTAGCCTCTAGGACAGTGGTTCTCAACTAGTCTAGCCTTAGGACCCACATGTGGTTCTCAACTGGTCCTTAGGAACCACATGTGGTTCTCAACTGGTCTAGCCTCAGGACCCACATGTGGGTCTCAACTGGTCAAGCCTTAGGACCCACATGTGGTTGTCAACTGGTCTAGCCTCAGGACCCACATGTGTCATTAGTCATTAAGTCACGAAAATAAAAATAAACAATGTATTTAATATTGCAGTAATCA